>PVLA01006368.1:26022-125816 GCA_004027455.1 Hydrochoerus hydrochaeris | reverse complement strand
AAAGACATTCTAGAATTCTAGATACACATAGGAAAAAAAAAACACTAAGCAAGACACACAATTAAACAGAATGGAAAGTTAAGATACAACATCAGAAAGATAACATGTAAACAATAAACCAATATATAACAGTTATAACCATTAATGTAAATGGCCTTAAATCACCAATTAAAAGAAACAGACTGGCAGAATGGATCAAGAAACAACATCCAACCATATGCTGTCTATAGGAAACCCATCTAACCCAAAAGGAAATTCATAGACTGAAAGTCCAAGCATGGAAAACAATACTTCATGCAACAGGAACTGAAAAAAAAAAAAAAAAGCAGGGGTAGCTATTCTGTTTGCAGACAATGTGAACTTTAAACCAGGAATGATCTGAAGAGATAAAGAAGGTCAATACATACTATCTAGGGGAAAACTTCAAGAGGAAGAGATAACAATCTTAAATATATATGCACCAAATTGCAGAGCACCCAGCTATACAATGCAAGTATTAACAGAAATGAAAAATCAAATAAACAACAACACAATTTTAACAGGAGATCTTAACACACCATTGACACAAAAGGACGGATCAACTAGACAGAAAATCAGCAAAGAAATAACAGAACTGAATCACACCTGTGAACAAATGGACTTGATAGACATATACAGAGTGTTCCATCCAACAATATCAGAATATACATTCTTCTCTGCAGTACATGGGGCATTCTCTAAAATAGACCATATATACTAGCCCACAGAACATATTAAAGTAAATGCAAAAGAATTAAAATTATTCCATGCATGTTATTGGATCATAGCACCATGAAACTGGAAATTAATTATAAAAAAACTGCAAAAACCCCACAAACACATGTAAGTTGAATAATACATTCTTGAGCAATCAATGGATCATAGAGAAATTAAAGAAGAAATTAAACAATATCTACAAGCAAACGAAAATACAAATACAACTTACTGGAACCTGTGGGATGCAATAAAAGCAGTACTTAGAGGAAAATTTACTGCACTGAGTTCCCACATTAGGAAAACAGAATGAACGCAAATAAACAACCTGATATTACACCTCAACCAGCTAGAAAAAGAAGAGCAAGCCAAGCTCAAAGCCAAAAGAAGGGAGAAAATTATAAGGATCAGAGTAGAAATTAATGCAATAGAGACTAAGGAAACAATAGAAAGAATGAATGAATCAAAGAGTTGGCTCTTTGAAAGAATAAATAAAATGGTTAAGCCCCTACCCAACCTAATTTAAACAAGGAAAGAGAAGACTCAAATTCATGCAATATGAAATGAAAAAGGTGAAATCACTACCAACTCTGTGGAAATACAGAAAATCATCAACACCTACTCTCATAGGTTTGATAACATAGAAGAAATGGACAGATTCCTAGAAACATATGAACCACTAAAGCTGGATCAAGAAGATGTAAAACTGCTGAATAACCAAATTTCTATTAATGAAATTGAAAATGTAATAAAGTCCTTACCAACAAAGAAGAGCCCAGTCCTGGATGGATTCACTGCAGAATTCTACAAGAAATACAAAGAAGACTTAATGCCAACACTCCTCATACTTTTCAATGCAATTGAAAGGGAAGTAATTCTCCCTAAGTCATTCCTGGAAGCAAATATTACTTTAGTACCAAAACCTGAGAAAGATCCAACTAAAAAAAGAGAACTACAGGCCAATCTCCCTAATGAACATAGATGCAAAAATCCTCAATAAAATATTGGCAAACAAGATGCAGCAAATCATCAAGCAGATTATACACCATAACTAAGTGGGATTCATCCCAGGCATGCAGGGATGGTTCAACATACATAAGTCTATAAATGTAATTAATTCACCATATCAATAGAGCCAACAGTAAGAATCACATGATCATTTCGATAGATGCTGAAAAAGCTTTTGATAAGATCCAACACCCATTCATAACAAGAATCTTACAGAGAATTGGATAGATGGTCTCTACCTCAATATGATAAAGGCCATCTATGACAAACCTAAAACCAGTGTCATATTAAATGGCCAAAAACTGAAAGCCTTTACCTTAAAATCAGGCACAAGGATGTCCCTTATCACCACTCCTATTCAGCATATTACTGGAAATACTAGCCAGAGCAATTAGGCAAGAGAGAGAAATAAAAGGAGTACAGATAGGAAAAGAGGAAGGTAAACTATCATTATTTGCAGATGACATGGTACTCTACATAGAAGACCACCAAAACTCCATCAAAAGACTCCTAGATATGATAAATAAATTCATCAATGTAGCTGGATACAGAGTCAATACTGAAAAATCAATAGCATTCCTATACACTAACAACAAAATCACAAAGAGAGAAGTAAGAGAAGCCACAACCTTCACACTAGCATCCAAAAAAATGAAATACTTAGGAATTAATCTAACAAAAGTAGTAAAAGAGATAAACACGGAAAATTATAATACCCTGAAAAAAGAAATCAAAGAGGACCTCAGAAAATGGAAAAACATTCCTTGTTCGTGGGTAGGATGAATAAATAGTGTGAAAATGGCCATTCTCCCAAAATTGTTATACAGCTTCAATGCAATCCCAATGAAAATACCAATAACATACTGCATAGATCTAGAGAAATCACTCATAAAATTCATCTGGAACCAGAAGAGACCTAGAATAGCAAAGGCAATTCTAAGCAGCAAAGCCAAGGCAGGAGGCATCACAATCCCTGAGTTGAAGTTATGCTACAAAGTTACTGTAATAAAATCAACATGATATTGGAATAAAAACAGACTTGAAGATCAATGGAATAGATTAGAAGATACAACTACAAACACACTCAACCACCTTATCTTTGATAAAGGGGCCAAGCATGTTCACTGCAAGAACAATAATCTTTAATAAATGGTGCTGGAAAAACTGGTTATCCATATGCCAAAAACTAAAATTAGACCCATGCCTATTACCATGTACTAAACTAAAATCCAAATGGATCAAAGATCTAAATATTAAAACAGAAACACTAAATCTGTTGCAAGACAAAGTAGGTAAATTCTTGAAGACAGGAGTAGATAGAGAATTCATGAACAAGAACCAAACTGCATGGGAAATACTTACCAGAATCAATAACTGGGATCACGTCTTATTAAAGAATTTTTGCATGTCCAAAGAAATCTCCAGCAGAGTGAAAAGAAAACCTACAAACTGGGAAAAAATCTTAGTGAACTTTCCCTCAGACAAAGGACTTCTGTCTAGAACTTATAAAGAATTTTAAAAAATCAGACCCCCAAAATTCCAAAAATGGGCATCCACAATGAACACACAGTTCTCAGATGAAGAAATAAGAATGGCAAATAAATACATGAAAAAATTTTCATCATCATTGGTTATTAGAGAAATGCAAATTAAAACCACACTGAGATTCCATTTCATTCTGGAAAGAATGGCCAGGATCAACAAAACTACCAACAATAAAAGCTGGAGAGGCTGTGGGGAAAAAGGAACTCTTCTGCACTGTTGGTGGGAGTGTAGACTGGTGCAACCACTGTGGAGGTCAATCTGGAGATTCCTCAAAAAGCTGGGGTTGGAAGTCCCATTTGAACCAGCTATTCCACTCTTAGGCATATTCCAAGAATATCTGAAGACATCTTACCACAGTGATATATGCACACCCATGTTTATAGCAGCACTATTTGTAATAGCCAGATCTTGGAAACAACCAAAGTGCCCATCAACTGAGGAATGGATAAAAAAAATTGTGGTACTTTTATACAATAGAGTACTACTCAGCTATAAAGAATGATCACATTAAGATATTTATAAATAAATGGATGCAACTTGAATCTATACTCATAAGTGAAATAAATCACTCATGTGTATAAATACCATATAGTCTCCCTAGTGTAAGAAATGGTAAGAGTACAGAAGATTTTATGGAAATCATGGTTCACCGTTATACTGCTTTGAAGTCTTATGTTTTCATTCATTGGTTGAAATGGTTTTATTCTGTTTTGTTTGATCTTAATATATGTGATTCTATGAATAGTTACTTTGAAGGCAAGACAATATGGCAGCCAATGTTGATTTAATATCATGTTGCTCTGAAGTCCTACCATGCTCTTGTTTTTCTATTACCATTGGTTCTATCACATTGTGTCTTATTGGGTTTTAATATGTATGATAGTATAAACAAAATTTTTATGGAAAATGAGATAATATAGCAGCTATTGTTCATCTTTGGTTATTTGATTCAGAATGCCTTGCAATACTTTC
Source organism: Hydrochoerus hydrochaeris (assembly GCA_004027455.1). Classification (NCBI taxonomy): domain Eukaryota; kingdom Metazoa; phylum Chordata; class Mammalia; order Rodentia; family Hydrochaeridae; genus Hydrochoerus; species Hydrochoerus hydrochaeris. The sequence continues at coordinate 121,559 of PVLA01006368.1, read as the reverse complement.
ATTCTCTTGAGTGGTTTTATTCTATTTTGTTATGTTTGACGTTATTGTGTGTAAAGCTAAGCTCAGCTATTCCAAAGAAACAGACATTATGATAGCTACTGTTAATATCCAATTGTCTTGTTGTGAAGTGCTGTGTTGCTTACATTGTTCTGTTCTGATCTGCTTAGATCTGTCCTCTTTTGTTTTACTCTCTTTAAGATAAAAAAAAGAGATAGTTTTGAAGTGTACATCAATCTAGGAAGAAAGTTGTTTTCCTTTGGTACTTGAAATACTTTACTCCAAGTTGTTCTTGACTTGAAGGGTTGTGTTAAGAAATCTGCCATGATTCTGATAGGCTTTTCTACATAAGTGACCTGTTTCTTTTTTCTAACAGCTTTTAGTGTTCTGTTCTTGCGCTGAATTTCTGATATCCTTATTATTATATGTCTGGGAGAAGATTTATTTTGGTTATGCCCAAATGGGGTTCTATATGCCTCACTTATCTGTGTATCAGATTCTTTTCTCATGTTTGAAAACCTTTCTTTTAAATATTTTTTCAAAGAGAATAAAACAAAACAACAGAAGAAAGCAAATCAGAGCAGAACAATGCAAGAAAAGCTGGACTTCAAAACAAGACAACAAGATATCAACAGTGGCTACCATAATGTCTCTTGTTTTCTCCAAATAGTTGTTCATACCTTCAGACACAATATTATCAAACATAAATAGTATAAAACCAATCAAAAGAATTAAAGCATTACAAGACTTCAAAACCAGATATCAGGAAATGAACAATGGTTACAATAATATCTCACTTTCTTCAAAACAGTTGTCTATACTGTCACAAATAATAAAATCAAATAAAACACAACAAATAGAACCAATCAAAACAAAACAATAAAAGCATGACTTCAAAACAAGATGATAGGAAATCAGCAATAGTTATGATTGTGTCTTGTTTTCTTCAAAATACGTGTTCATATCATCATACATAATTAAGTCAAAACAAAACAAAATAAAACCAATTAAGCAAACAAATGAAATCATTATAAGACTTCAAAACAAGATAATAGCAAATCAACCATTATTACCATAATGCATTGCATTCTGTTCAAAATAGCTGCTCATATCATCAGACACAGTAAAATCTAACAAAACAAGACAGAACAAAACCAAACCTAGCAAAATTGTGAAAACACAAGAGTTCAAGACAAGACAATAAGAAATGAAAGTAATTACCACCTTCCCCTCCCAGGTGTTTCCTTCCCTATCACTTTGACAATATCTGTTGTGGTTTTTTAATTCCATTAACGCTTTCTGCTTTTCATGCTAGGATTCACCCGTATGAGTTCAAACTGTGTTGCCCATGAACATGATCTCCAGTTGCATCCATTTACCTACAAGAGCTTCAAGATTATTCAACTTTATAGCTGGGTAGATTTCCAGTATGAAAATACCATATCTTTCTTATCCATTCTGTGGTTGATAAGCAAGTTGCCTTGCTTTTTGTCTGGTCTCCTGTTGCATGGAAAAATTGTTTTCTCTCCTTTGATTTTCAGCCTATGTATTTCCTTTCCAGTTAAACGTGCTCACAAACAACATACATGGTTTGTCTCTACCATGCTATCCTCATGCTTTTTGGCCCTCCACTTTCTCCCTTCATTCAAATGTCTGTCTTGTTTGGTGATCCTCCTCTGCTGTTCTTGCTGGAAACATGGTCTTCTTTATCTCTCTCTAGAAGAGCCTTTGGCTGGTTTGATGGTCATGAATTCCTTCAGTTGTTCTTCATCATGGAAGTACCCTATTTTTCCATCAATTGTGAAAGATAGTTTTGCAGGGTACATCAGTCTGTGTTGGAAGTTGTTTTCCTTCAAGATTTGAAACACTTCACTCCAAAGTCTTCTTGACTTGATAGTTTGTGTTGACAAAGTCTGCTGTGATTCTGATTGGTTTTCCTTTATAGGTGATCTATCTCCTTTCTCTAATAGAGTTTAACATTCTGCTCTCATGCTGAATTTTTTTGGATCTTGATTATTATATGTCTGGGTGGAGATGTACTTTCATTGTGGCTAGTTAGATTTCCATATGCCTTGCTTATCAGTATGCCACATCCTTTTCCCATGATTGGGAAGTTTTCTGCTATTACTTCTGTAAATAGCCTTTTAATTTCACTTGTGTTGACCCTTGCTTCTTCACTGATACCTATCACTCTTAGATTATGCTTCTTTGCATCATCTTGCAGCCATTGAGTTGTTATTTACTGATTCCTCATTATTTTTAAGAGATCCTTCTTTTCACAGTTGCTAGCTGCAATCCTGTCTTCAAGGTTTCAAAGTCTATCTTCAAGCAGTTTTGCCAGCTTTCAGTTGACTTTTTAATTTCCTGGATATCTCTTTGAATCTGTTTCATACATTGTAATTCCTTTCTATATTGTTCATTCAAGGTTTCCATCCTTTTCCTATGCTCCTCTTTTTTATCTATGTCTTCTTTAAAAATGCTGAACAATTTTTTCTTCATGTTTGTGGTTTCTTCTTTTATTTGAGATATTATTTCTGATTTGATTGCTTTTATAGTCTCATGAAGTTATTTCTTTACTTCTGTTGCTATCTTCTCAGGGATTTCAGGTGTCTGACTTCCATTTTCTTCTATGACTATATCTCCCAGACTTGTTCTGTGTGGGCTGGAGGTCTGAGATTGCCTTTTGGTCCTTCATCTTGACAACTCCTGGGTCCCTCCCAACAAGCATGTTGTGAGGCCCCAGGCACTTCCAATGTTGGGCTGTCCCTCAGTGGTGTAGGGGAATAGGGTTGGCACCTGGGTTCCTCTGACCCCAGATTTACAGGGAGGTAGCCAGGATTGGTGTGGGCTTCCTCAGGCCTGTGTAGCTACACTAGGGCTTTTCCTATCACTAGGGATGTGTGGAGGTGGGACTGCTTCTCTCAGCCTGTGTTTACACCAACACCCACATGATGGTCATAGGCACACTAGGGTGTGTTTGGTCTGATTCTCCAGGTGGGTGATGTCTCCTCAAAGGAACAAAGGGTCTCCAATGGTAGCCTACATGTGCCCAGTGCTTACCTGGCTGTGTGTTCTTGCTCCTGCTGGCTGCCCACAGGAAACAGCCTTCTGGTAGATGTGGACAACAGGAGGTGAATCTGCTGGCTCTCTGCCCATTCTGGCTGCCTGCAGGAAGTAAAACTTTCTTCTATTACTTCTGTAAATAGTCTTGGTAGGTCATGCATGTTGACCCCTGGTTTTTCTTTGATACCTACCAGTGTTAGATTGTTTCTTTTTACATCATCTTGCAGCTGTGAAATGTTATTTCTTAGTTCCTTGATATTTTTAAGCGATCTTTTCTTCATGATCATAAGCTTCCATCCTACCTTCAAGGTCTGAGAGTACATCTCCAGTTTCATTCAAGTGGTTTTACCAGCTTTCAATGGAATTTTTAATTTCCTGAATATCCTTTTGAATCTTTTTCATGCATCCTAATTGTGTTATATTGTTCCTTCAAGGTTTTCATTTTCTTTTGTTCCTCTATTTTTTAATCTAGATCTTCTTTAGATACACTCAACATTTCTTTCATTTTTTTATTTCTTTTTTTTACCTGAGAGATTATTTCTGATCTGATTTCCTCTATAGTTTAATGGAGTTGATTCCTTCCTTCAGTTGCTATCATCTCAGAAAGCACAGTTGTGCATTTCCCAGTGTTTTCCATTTTAATATCTCCTGGGTTTGTTCTCCTGGGCTGTAGGACTGAGACTGCATCTTGCTCTTTCATTTAGTCACTTTCCTCTGTGGCCTTTGTTGCGAGTCAGGCACCCTTCCAGTGGACTGCACTGGAATGCTGCCCTGACCATTGTTTCAATCTTTCAATATCCCTGTGGCTAGCTGGGGAGTACCTCCAAACTGATACCAGAGCCTTGTGCTCAGTGAGCTGTAAGACTGGCTGGGTGTTCCCATGATTACCTTGGGTTGCACTGGAAAGCTGGGTTGGACAGAGCTTGAATCCTCCCTGGAGCTAGCTGGGAAGCTCTCCCCAGAGTATGTCATCAGGAGGCTTGCACCTGGCTGGGTGGAGTTGAGAAATTCTGGGACCCATAGGGTGAGCTGGGAAGTGCCCCCAGCAGATGTGTGGCACCACTGCAGCCTGGCACCCCAGAGGCCTTATGCCTGTCAGGAAGGAGTTTAGAGACTCTAGACTGCAAGGCTAGCCTATGCATATTGTGCCAGGGCCTAGATTTTGGCTGGGCACATTTCAGAACTCTAAGACCCAAGTGGCTAGCTAGGATGCCTCAATCAACATTTAAACCAAAAAAAAAAAAAAATCAAAGGAAAAATTCTAATCCTGACTCCCCTTATTGCAACAAACTTTCTTACTACAGTAATCTCCTCTATCAAGATTTGAAAATCTGCTCTGCATCTGAAAAAAAGAAAAAAAAATACAGAAATGCCTCAGTTTATGAATGTGTCTGTTGGCAAACAATTCAGTTCCCCAAAAAAAGCTTTCAGTACAAATTTGGTTCAGTTCACAAACTCCACATTGGCTGTGAAATAGGATAATAGCCATCTTCCTCACATGAACACTCACCACTCATCACCCCCAGAATTGTAAAACAAAATAAGTTCAAAGGGATTCACCACCAAATGTATGATTGTGATTTTTGGCTCACAGTCCTAAAGGAGAACATTCAAGGATGATGAATAACTACCCTTGTTTCCATGGTTTTTCTCAGCAGTTTGATTAGTGCTGCCCTTCTAATGCAGCACTTTGAAACAGTCAGTTTATCATTTATCCCAAGAAAATTATTCCCCTAATATTACTCTACACTGGTCTTCTCTTCCTGCTTCTGTTCTTGCCTATTCTTTCTAGTAATAGTACTCTGTAGTAGGTAAACCTTCTTATGTTCAGTTCGTAAATGCCTCCTTATTTAGTGACCTCTTCAAAAACTACACATGACATCTAGCTCCCCCGAAAAATGATATAAATTGGGTTGATATTTTCTTATGGATATTTGAAGTATTTTATAGTGTAGTTTTATATTAATGAAATTATGTATGTCCAAGGTGACAGTTTGAGCAGAAATACAGAAATGAAATGTTTATATAGTACAGAGGGAGCATAGAAACAAGGGCAAGGAAATAAAACTCTTTCCTGCTTAAGGAACACATGCACATTGAATACAAAGAAGGAAATGAAATTGGTTCACATTGAAACTCATTAGAAATCAAACTGGGTGGCATTGGTGGACCAAAGTGACGAAAAAGGTACAATTTGTTTTGTCCACTGAGAAACTATATACTTGTTAAGCAGCTAATTCTAGAATTAAATTATATATAGCTATTGCAGAATTTACACTGAGTTTTGTTAATGTGAGGTCTTCAATTAATATCTTTCCATATAGTTACCTGTTAAAATAATCTAACAAGGAGACTAGAATCAGAAAGATAATAGAATCTGACTGTTCATCTTTTGGTAAATCATGCAGTGATTTTAGATCTATAGAACAGAGTCAAAAACATTTATTCAGACTTCTACACACACACACACCCACACACACACACACACACACATACCCAGACCCATTATGTATGTGGTAAGTAGGAAGATCATTGGAAGAATCTATATCCTTTAATATTTTCAGTCATACAAATTTTATTTGCTTCAAAGACTCTCATTTTTTTGTTGTTTATATCGATAGTTATAGAACAAAGCCAGTGATACAGAATAAGACATGTTACAGAGCTGGAATTTGAAACTGGGGGCAAACAAGAAAGAAGACACTAGCTTCCTCCATAAATCTGATGAATAAATGTGTGACAAATGTGAATAAAAGGTGCAGTTGATATGTACATATAAGATTTAGGATGCTCAAAGTTGCTATCATATTCAGACTCTTGCCATAGGGTGATGGAAAGATGAGTTGTATGGTAAAGTATAATCCAATTCTGGTTGACATGTGGCTTGTGCTCATGAATAAGATACTTGGGGGATAAAAAATAGTGAATCCCACGTTTTTGTGGTTTAAACAGATGATTTGAGAGGACTGAGTTAAGAATAAAGAAGGAAGGAGGTGATAGTAGATGAGGTGGAAATGACATTGGTAATCAAAATTAACTGTAACCCACCATCCGCTGGAAATGGCACAAGGAGATTTTCAGCATGGAAAGCTTCTTTCGTACTAGGACTCACAATGATCAGTATAATGCTTTTGATATATTAGGTAGGGACAAGAAGTTCTTCCTAAAGAAGAGTGAGTAGGGAAGATTTTTGATTTTTACCCAGAAAAATTCTCTTAGTGATGTCATAATGTTCCTGAGGGGAACAAATCAAAGAAGTTAGAATCTTATATAAAAGCAATGTGCCCTGGCTCTAGAAGGGGTGAGTCCTCAGATTTGCATGATTAATTTTCTGTTACCAATAGTGGTGTACAATAATTTCTTAGCCAGGCTAGTTGTGCTTAATTTCCCTCCTTGAATAATCTAATTAGTTCAGCATTTTGATGAAGCTTGTCAGTACTCTCAGTAGCAGGATAGAAATCAGAATTTTTTATGAAATATCAGATCCAATTTTACAGATTCATATAACATACTTATTCTTCAAACACAGTGCCTAAATGTACATTATAGACCTTGAAAATATTTAGGTCTGTATCATTTACTTCATTTTTTCAAGTGGAGAGCACAGGGTCTGAAGGTGAATGTGGTTTTATTAATATTTCATTCCAGAACACACCAAGTCAGAATCCCCATCCATAGTCTATACTAGTCTCACATTTCTGGTATTCACATTAGCATTATGTGTTTTTTAATATTTACTTTTGTATCACTCAACTTTCCCACTGCTAGACACAATAAACATTATTAGCAATGTAGAAGAGACCATTTTCAATTTAACTTGTGGTTTTTATGAATTCTGATCTGAATTAGATTTCATCAAGCACCTTCTTGGTAGAAGGGGATGGTAGAGCACAGCAGCTCAATTCATGGCAACTGAGAACAGGGCAAGTGGACATCTCCAAAGAGAAATGAATAGGGTAAGGACCATATTTAATAGCTAAAATCAAGATTCAGAGTATCTGGGAGGATGCTTTTCTTATTTGCTAGGCGTTTCTTCATCCAATGAATCTTGCATATTAGGATTAATCTCCACAGCACTTTTCTATGGCATACATAGGCCAAAGTGTATGTTGTTATTTAATACTATCTTTGAATATTTCTGTGAGGACTTAGCCTATATCAAACCTAATCAAGTCTGAACTTTTGGTGACATTGGGCTATATCAAGATTCTTACCTAAACTAAATATTTTTCTCTCCTGGTAGTATTCACTTATTTCTTTTCCATCTCATAAAGTGCAAGCCTAATTTTCCTAGGAAGGTTGAATTAATTGTCATTTACACTTTCCTGAGAATTTCAAAATATTCTTTTCTTAAACATATATATATATATATATATATATATATATATATATATATATTTTAAACCAGGGATCGAACTCATGACCTTGCACTTGCAAGTGCTTATACCACTGAGATAAATCCTGACCCAGGGAACTAAATTTCAATAATATCCCTCTAGTAACCCTAATTACCCCACCCATTTCAATTCTACTATTATTTTTTTGTCAAACTGAATGAAGGTATCTATGACAGAATAGTTAAGAGTTTGATGTACTCATGATGGTTGTACTTTCAAGGTTGTCAGTATACATGAAGAACCCAGAAAGATGTATTTTTGTCTGGAATTACATAATAAGGACAATGAAAACATATAATAAATGTAAATAGTTTTTATGTATTTTCTCAGGTCAGTTTCACTAAGTAATTTCTTATTTGAAAGAGGAAAAATAATTATTTATATTTTTAGAGTCATCATGTATAAACCAAAATTGTTCTCTCAAAACAAGATGCATTTGTTTCCTTTATGACACTATTATTTGAAATTTACTTATTATTATTTATTTATTATTTGATTATTACTCTGGAATTGTTAATATGCATGCACATATTTTGACATCTATGTCAGTTCAAGAATGATCAACCTGTGTCACATAGCTATTTTGCACACCAGTATCACACTCTCCCTCAGAAATACTTAAAAGAAAATTTAACACATATCATTGGTAAATAGTTTGAGCCAAGAATAACCCAATGTAATTTCCCTCCACATTTACCAGTTCATGTCAAAACTCCTATCACTCTCCTTATTTTACTTTTTTTTTTATTTTTAGCTGCTGTTCTGATGAATTGGCTGGACCAGAACAGAAAACAGACCACTAACTATCAGTGCTACATAAAACTAAATCAAAGGGAGGAGACAGTCAAAATGGATCAGGTGTGATGTCACACTTCATTTAAGAATAGCAATGGATGAGACTGTGGGACATATGAGGATCACTCTCCTGCTTCTCTGGATTTGGGCCTATTTATTTCTGTCTATGTGGCCTCAGATTGGGCACTGCCAATACATCAATCCTCCAGAAGTGTTTATACCCTTGAGGATTCCTGGTACTTCTAGAGGCACAAAGAGTACAAAGTGGGTCTTCTACATCCTAAACCTTGAGGGCCGGCAACACATTGTCCACATGAAGGCCAAAAAGTTTTTAGGATACAAACACCTCTCTGTGTTCACCTACACAGATCAGGGGGCTCTCCATGAAGACCAAATTTTTATCCCAAGGGATTGCTACTATCATGGGTATGTTGAAGGAGACCCCAAGTCTCTGGTTGCTCTTAGCACCTGTTTTGATGGTTTTCAAGGAATGGTATATACAAATGGCACATATTATGAAATCAAGCCCAAAACTCCTACTACCAAATTTGAACATTTGGCATACAAGATGCACCCCACAGAAATCCAATCGAACTCATCCAATTGTGCAGTAACAGAAGACACTCAAAACAAAGGATTGCAAATGAAGCTTAAAGAGAATAAGCATTTCACTCTGAAGCAAAGTACTGTTTCAGGGTGGTTTGTCCACCAATGGTATGTTGAATCTCTTTTTGTGATAGACCATCAGCGATATGTTTATAAAAGGAGGAATATCTCAGCAGTTATTATCGAAACACTGACATGGATAAATTTAATAGATTCCTATTATATAGTAATGGGTGTTAATATAATGACTATTGCAATGGAGATATGGACTAACAAAGATCTCGCTGCGGGATCTGATTTAGTAACACTGAAAGCCTCATTTTGTCAGTGGAAAGGGACACACTTTCCTAGCCATTTTGACCATGATATTATATATCTTATCACTAACATATCTCATTGTGAGGGACAAGCTTACACGTCACTTAAATGGGGAATTAGTGACAATGATGTGAACTGTGGAGTGGGATGTCATAAGGATGACAAACAGCTTAAGACTGCAACAATTATGGCTCATGTGATCGGCCATCTTATAGGGTTCGATGACGACTATTCAAGTTGTGCATGTGAGGAAGGCCAGTGCATCATGAATAGTTCATTAGCAATTGCACACAGATTCAGCAACTGCACTTTTGCCAGACTGATGCACACTGTTTGGGGGTATTAAAAGCTGTATGTCCAATAAACCTGTATGCTTGTGCCATCATCAATACTGTGGGAATAATGTGATTGACATGGGAGAGGAATGTGATTGTGGTACCACAAAAGAATGTGCATCAAATCCATGTTGTTTCACAGACTGTTCTCTGAAACCTGGTGCTAGTTGTTCTTTGGGACTTTGCTGCCAAAACTGCAACATCCTACCATACGGCACATTATGTAGAGAACAGACAACTGAATGTGATCTGCCAGAGTGGTGTAATGGAAATTCATCAGCTTGTCCAGAGGATGTATATGTGGAGGATGGGCTTCCTTGCTTAATAAAGGGCTACTGCTTTGAAAAGCAATGTAATAATCGTGATTACCATTATAGGCAATTATTTGGTTTGACTGCAAAAAATGCAGATGCACATTGCTATAAAGAAGCAAACACTAAAGGTAACCGCTTTGGTCACTGTCATAGAATAAATCAAGAATATAGAAGATACACTGAGGATGATGTGCTGTGTGGTAGAATTCAGTGTGATAATGTGAAAGAAGTGCCAGCTTTGCAAGATGATGTAACATATGTTTGGAGTCATTTCAGTGAGCAGCAGTGCTGGAGTATTGAATACCATTTTGGGTTGTCCAGGCCTGACACTGGTGCAGTGAAAAATGGTACAGAATGTGGTGAAGGAAAAATGTGCCTCAACTCAAGATGTGTTCCAATAAAAACAAAGACCACTTCATGTTCACCTAAAACCTGCCACCAGAGAGGAATCTGCAACAATAAACATCACTGCCATTGCCACCATAATTGGGCTCCACCCACCTGTGAACTTGAAGGAGATGGAGGTAGTATTGACAGTGGACCACCTCCTAGGGGAAGTAAAACCCAACGCAGTATATTACAGGAAAGGGCTTTTCAACTAGATGTTTTAATTTTGCTTCTTCTTCTTCTCCTCTTGTGTTTAATAATTTTATGTGCCAGGTACTACAAAAAAAAAGAAACCTAAGGAACAGTAAACCTTTCAGCTTAACCTGGGCCAGCAGGGCCAAAAGTTCCTGATCAACCTAAAAGTAATGGCATGAAGTTATAGTTGTGGAAAATAAAACCAATCTCAGTGAAATTTTCCATGTCATTTTCAGTGTTTTGACAAAAGAAATACAGTATATGGCACAGACCACTGACAGAAAATCTGAGCTGTCTCCTAAATCTCAGGAAACAAACTTTAGCTAGCCCATGAATGAAGGTGCCATAATAGTGTCCTATGTTTGTCCTATTTTAGGAAATGTTAGTGGTTTATTTTTTACTGAGCCAGCCTCTTTGTGCTTAACAAGCAGAAGCACATCTCCTCAATGGTGTGTGTGTTGGATGTGTGTGTGTGTGTATTTTAATTTGTTATAGATCAATCCCAAACCACTTCCACTTTTGATTTTGCTTAGTCTACTGGAGACCGAAAACTTGCATACCACATCTCTTTTGTGACAGGATGCTTATTAGATTCTGCCAAGAGGAGAGCTCTAAAGAGAGACTAGAAATCTGAGGGAACCGTTTGAGATCTGTTTAGGTCAGTATTGCCTCAGGAATAGATTTGGCCTGATGCAGCTGAAGTTTTAAGACTGCATATCATTTGTATTGTTAAAGAAAAACATGAACACAAATTAGGTTTAGTAAATTTATGTGAGCAAGAATAACTCATGCATTGGATATCACTCAGATTTAGAGACCTACACCCAAGGACACAGGGAGACAGAAAAATAAGCAATGGGCAGAAATTAGTAGATTATAACTGGGTTTTGCCTTATGTGACACAGTGTGATTGGGGTTTCCACCTTATGTGGACATGTTCCAAACATTTGACAAGTTGAGACAGATTAGATTTCAGTAGTAGTATTTCACTAGTGTTTAGCTATTTGTTTCAAGCATATGTTCAAGATATTGCAGATTGCTATGAATCTATACACACTTAGCACAACACCAACCTTTATATGCATTTTAAATTTCTGTGGATTTAGTTACAAATAGTAAGAGTTCGAAATTATTAAGTGATACATTGCAGGAATCAGGTTTACATTTTTCTCTCTCTTGCACAGCATGGTGAGACCCCCTACCATCTATCATTTACCTTCTATCATTCCCACTGTGTGACTCCTCGCTGCTTCCAGTGTATCTCTGCTGTGTAAGGCATGTGCACGTTGTTCTTTTAATTAACATATTTGTTATGAGAATTTCTATCATTGAATTTTAATGACTGTTTTCAAACAACTCTTATTTTAATAGAGATTTGAAAACATTTTCAAGGAACAAAAATAAAGACCAATTCCAACTAAAATTTATATATAATATCCTTGTACTTCTATTTAATAATATATATTATTAATAAACTATTCTTCTAAATATCTTTTCAAAGTTATATATGTCTTTTATAGTTCTTTTATAGTTCTCTGGGGAGTTTTTCTTGTTGTTTGTTTGTTTGTTTATTTTGGTACAGGGGATTGAACTCCAGACTTTACACTTACCAGGCAGGCGCTTGAGCCACTGAGCTAAATTTAAATTCTCAGTCCCTAATTTTCTGTTTTTCCTACTGTATTTACTTAGAGTTAAGGTCTTCATATGATTGGATTATATAGTATACATTTTTATATTTTGATTTTTATCTTCCTTGTGACTAAACTTCTTGCAATACATAGGTAAAAACATTAGTATTCATTCACACAGGACTTTATTTTTCATAATGGTTGAAGGCTCAATGCATTCTTCAGTATCACTTTTTTACTCTTTTATTATTGCTTTTGTTACTTATCTATAGTTTTTAGTCACCCAAAACATTTTACTAATCATAAGAAAACAATAACCACTAAATTAATTTAGAAATATAAATTTATGAATTTATTTTATCTATCTGTGATGCATCCTAATTTATCATAGTTTTCTACTGTGTATCTTGCTTTTGGAGATGTAAGGAGTTGGTGAAAAAGGATACAAGGAACCTAATAGCATTTCAGCTGCAGCATCTTCATGCCTTTCATACCTCTGAGGATCTGAGGGAATGTTTACATCTAAACCAATACAGTTATATAAAACAATATCATGTACATACAATGAAAAGATCCCTCACATCTATATGTATCATAAAATATATAAATATTCAATATTGTACCAAATCTTTCATTCTTTCATTAAATATATGTTTAATTAATTGCTGTTCAGAACATGCTACATGCTGGAAATACATTCATGAGCAAAAGCAGATAAAAATAATATCATCATAAAAATTTGAGTATAGGGGAAGGCTATTCAAATTACAATTCTCCAAAATTCGTATTGTGAAATTCTAGGGCCATGGACATAGCTCAGTGGCACAAATGCCTGCCTGGCATAGGCAAGGTCTTGAATTTTACAACTGGTACAAAAAAAAGAGAAGAAAGAAAGAAAGAGAGAAAAAAAAAGAAGGAAAGAAGGAAGAAAGGAAGGAAGGAAGGAAAAGAAAGAAAGAAAGAAAGAAAGAAAGAAAGAAAGAAAGAAAGAAAGAAAGAAAGAAAGAAAGACAAAAAACAAAGTAAACCACAGTACCTCAAAATATGACCTTTTGTAGCTAGGATCTTTAACAATCTATGTGATTGAATGAAATTGATGTCATTTGGGCATGCTTTGAATCCTTCAGAATGGTTCATTTGATAAGAAAAGGAAATTTCCACACAGAAGATCCACAGAGTATTTAATGTCACTTTTCTGCATCAGAGAGATAACCATGTACAGAGAGAGACAACATGGACAAAATGCTGGATCCAAGCAAAAGAGAGAGAGAAGCATCAAGAGAACTCAAACTCACTTGCTGCCACCCCTACACCTAAACCCCCATCCCCACCCCTTTCCACCCCCATTCTTAAAATTTAGACAGAGAAACTGCAAGAAAACACATTTCCATTGTTTAAACTATCTGCTCTCTCAGGTTTTCTCTGGTAGCCCTATCAGGTTAACACAGGGAGGAAGTAGAATAATTAAATAGCCACATAAATAAAGGAAAATAAAATCAGTTCTGGTATTACAAAGAAGTACATGTCCTTACTGAGTTTACACCAGGAAAATTTGATTATTGAGTGCTGGAGTGTGTCCTGATAGAAGGACAAACAGTGTAATTGTAAGAGGAATCAGATGACAAAAAACAAGGCACAAGATTTAAAGGATCCACGGGCCATGTGGAGAATTTCATCTTTGTGCAGAGAAGAAAGAAATTTAACACATGCACAGAATAATATGATCAGTTTTCCAACCCATAAAAATACTTTAATTGCAGCATTCAAAATCAAATGTAGAAGGCATTTGGTTAACAATAACACTGCATGCTATATATAGTTTGGAAACTGAATTTAACTAGGATTTTCACCCTTTGAAATTACCACATGTGCCTACATGTTTCTTATGTCTAATATTTAGGGCTCTTGGAATGTGAAGCAGAAAGACCTAAGTTCTTGGCCAATGAGGACAACTTAGCAACTCTTAGTGAAACTCTGTCTCCAAAAGAAAAATGTTAAAAAGACTGGAGATGTAGTTCACTGAAGACGTTCTGGGCTCAAACTGTAATGCAACAGTAAATGTAAAAATAAATAATAACTTTTTGCATCCTATTTTAACAGTGATGCTAAATAGGTTTTCTTAGTCAAAACTATGAAAACTTAAGTTTCAACATAATATTTTGTTATGCAGAATGAAATGTATTTATTTTCAGTATCATCTTACCAAAAAAATCATTACAGATGTTTTAAAGTTAGTATGTCATGAAGAAATAAATCTTTACAATGACTGATTTTTTATTGATTTTGCTTTCCTGGATGATATTAATGTTATTCACCTCATATTGACAGAACTAAATCAACTCATTTCGTCAAGAGATATGATTAAATCCATCAAGGCAGATAAGTACCCCAAAGATGAGGTATTAAGGCAAAAGATAAAGTTGGTGTTTCATGTGCATGGGTTCTACATCCAAGGATTCCACCAGCTAGGAATCAAAAATACACAAAATCAGGCTAGGGACATAGCCCAGGGGTGTAGAATTTCCTCAATCTGTGCAGAACCCTGGGTTCACTGCATAGCACTGCAAACAAAATTGTATACTAAATATGCACAAACTTTTTCTTGCCTTTATTCCCTGAGTAATAGCATATCATACATATTTTCATGGTATAAGTATTATAGGTCCCGGTATGCCACATTTGACAGTACTTTATTGTACTTCCCCTCAGTTACATTTTTAAGCAAACTGAAAATTTTGTTGTAGTCTACCTTGAAAAAAAATCTGTTGGAAAAATTTTTCCACCATCATTTTCTCATCGAATGGTTCTGTGTTAGATTTTGAAAATTTTCACATTGTTTCAACCTTTTTCTATAATCACTGTATGTGTTATGGTGATCAATCATCAGGGATCTTTGGACTTAACGTGGTAATTCTTTGGATTCCCTCAAGAGTGCCAATATAAAATGGTGCATTTAGTCACTAAATATATGTGTGTGACTGTTCCACTGCATTGCTATTTCTACATATCTGTCCTCTCCTCAGGCATTCCTACTCTCCATAATAATATACAAATCTGTGTTGACAATGCCCTCTCAGTTTTTCATCTAAAAAGGTAAGTCCCACATCTCTCATTTTAATTCAAAATATAGAGCTGATTAAGATTCAGAAGGAAGAGATGCTGAAAGCAGAAAGAAACCAAAATCTAAACTGCTGACATCATAGTTAGCTAAGTTATGATTATAGAAGAACTATTTCTTCAAGGAAATGAAAAGTGATATTTCTATAACACAAAAATAATAAAGTGAAACAGACAAGTGCTACGGAAACTTTCAGTGGCCTGCATGGATCAAACTGCACACATTATCTTAAACCAAAGCTTGATCTAGAGTAATGTCTTTACTTTCGTCAAATCTATGAAGGTCAAGACTTAAGGAATATGCAGAAGAAAAGTTAGAAGCTAGCAAAGATTTGTTTGTGAAGTTCAAGGAAAGAAGCCACCCCCACAACACACAGTGACAAGATGAAGTAACAGGTACTGAGGTAGAAGCTGCAAGGAGAAGGAGCCAATATCACTGATGAAGGTGGCTACAGTAAACAACAAATGCTCAATGAAGATGAAGTGTTCTGATTGCTTTTCAAGAAGACACTATCTAAGACTTTCATATCTGGAGAGAAAAACTCAATGCTGGTTTTAAGTGATGAAAGAAAGGTGAAACACTGGTGAGAAACTAATGAAGCTGGTGACTTGAAGGTGAAGTTAATGATTCCTTTATTATTTTGGTGATCCTAGGATTCTAAAGAATTATACTTCACCTGACTTCCTATGTGAAATACAAAGCGTGGATGACAGTAATCTGGTTTTAGGAATATTTAAATTTACTATATTAAAACCAATATTGATACCTACAGGTCAAAAAACAAAAAAAATTTACTTCCGAATATCAGTGCTTATTGACAATGCACCTGGTTACTCAAGAGACAGCGTGAAAGTGTATAAGAAAAGAATACTATTTCCATGCCTGCTTATATAATGTTCAGTCTGTAGCTTATGCAAGAAGAAGCCATTTTAACTTTCATGTCCTATTACTTAAGAAACAGATTTCAGAAGAGTGTAGTTGCCATGTGGAGTGATTCCTCTGGTGGACCTAGGCAAGTTAATTTGAAAACCTACAGGACAGGTATCACCAAGAATTGTTAAGAAAGTTATGATTCACAGGAAACCAGCATTAAAAGAAGTTGGAACGTTGATTCCAGTCTTCATGGATGAATTTGAGGGATTCGAGTTACCTTGAAGGCAGTATTTGCATAGGTAGCAGAAGAAAAATGAGAACTAGAATTAGAAATGGTGCCTGAAGGTGTGACTATGTCACTCAAGATTTAAACATAGGCAAATTTTTTCTTATGAAAATTTTTCTTAGAGTGGCTTCTAAGATGCAATAAGCCTTGCTGTAATGACAACAAAAGATTTGAAATGTTTTAAGGAATTGACTCCATTTTGACAGAAGTTGTAGAAATGCTCTCAAACAGCACCTTATGCTACAGAAACATCTATTGTGAAAAGAAGAGTCACCCCATGCAGCCAATTTTACTCTTGTTTTATTTTACTTGCCAGTAGCCAGCGCAACCTTCAGAAGCCACCATTATAACCCATCACAATCACTAGATTCAAGGCAAGACCTTCTATTGGCAAAATATTCATAAAAGTTTGAGATAATGTTTAGAATTTTTAGCAACAAAGTCTTATTTAAATATGTACTTTTTGAAATAATTCTTTCACATATCTACTAAGCTACGATATAGCATAAGTGTATGCAGTTTGTGCCTTACTGTTGGGGCCAAGAACTGAACCCACACTGTCTCTGATATATACCGGTAATCTAACAGTGATTTAAAAGTCACAGGAGGATTTGCACAGATGAAACACAAACACTGTGCATGTCTTGTAAGGCCCCGGCACATCTTCAGATTTTGCTATCTGTGCAGGTTCCCATAATCAGTGGATACCAGTACACCTTAGATACCAAGCAAGATGGTATTGAGTACATTCTAGTTCACTATTCTATTTTAGTTATACAAAAATCATTACATATTTTTGTTTATATTACTTAATTATTTAGTTTTTTTAATTTTACAAAGCAAAACAAAAAAGATAGAAGTGATACAGAATTTCGATAACTTCAGACTTCTTGATGATAATCAGTTGAATAACTGTCATGAATTCAGCCATAGTATATATTGAATGAAATAGATATTTTTATTGTTAATATTCTTTCCAGATTTTCTCAAGTGCATATTGTAAATGTTACCTGTTTTTTCCTAAATCGGTTTCAGATATGTTGAATTTCCAGGAATTCCAGTGCAGTTCCTATGATGAGTCATATGCATTTTAATATTCAAGCTATTGACATTTGAAAACATTTCTGATTACTTTTATGATTTCTCAAAACATGTGATATGTTAGTAATATCCCTTCAAAGCTCTCTAAATAAAATAAGTTGACTATTGGTGTGTGTGTGTGCATGTGTGTGTGTGTGTGTGTGTGTGTGTGTGCCAGGGATCAAACTCATGACTTTGTGCTTGACAGGCAGGCGCTTAAGCCACTAAGTTAAATCTCCAGCCCAATTTGCCTATTTTGAAGCTGTTTTCTGTTTTTCTTCTGCTGATTATGTGTGTGTTTACTGGAGTGTGTTTGTTGTCTTATTGATATGTCTTGGTAATTCTGTGCAACTGTGTTTCATAAAAATCTGGTAATCATCAATTCTCTATCCAGATCAGTAGAGAGAAATGTTATTATTTAATACATGTAGGTAGTATAGGTAGAATTTCTTATGGAGATACTTGATATGTTTAATTTATTCCATCTTCCTGTTAGTGGGCTAGCAACTTTGAACAAGGGGAGCCAGGGCTGAGGGCTGAGACTGGGGAGGGTGAGGGGGCCAGTGGCAGTTGAGCAGCAGGCTAAGGGGCACCAGCTGGAGAAGGAAAAGCTGCAGCTGGAAGAGGACACGGCCGAGGGCCAAGGAAGAGGGGCCCGCAGAGAAGGCCCGTTGGTTGTCAGGAGGAGGGAGAGGGAGCAGCTCGGGCTTAGAAAGGAGGAGGCTTTTGGCGGGATGGCTGGAGGAGCCGGGGCGCGGGAGTCTGTGGGGAGCAAACCGTTCCAGAACTCTTGGGCCCTCAGACCGTTTTTTTCTGACTTGTGACGGTAACTGTCAAGGTCTCCAGAACGGACCGGCAAACGTCCCATGCAGTGACCCGGTGAGTGGACGGAGACCAAGCCAGGCGTCCCGGAGCTGGGCGGCCATGGGCGAGTCAGAGTCCCGGCGCGGGTGGGACCGGGGCTGGGTTTTTGGAGCCCGACTCAGGACGGGCCTGGAAAACCGCGTAGATAGAGCAGGGGACAGCAGAGAGGGGTGACAGAGGCGGGAGGAGGCGACAGGCTGTGGAGGGCACTCGGCAGAGCGCAGGAGGAACTGGACGCGGGCTGCAGGTGGCTTTGAAATTCACCAGGTATTTCCCAGCTTCTCCTCTCTCCTGGCCCACCCTCCTTCTTACCTGTCTGTATCTTTCAGACTTTCTGTCATTTTCTTTCTCTCTTAATAATTTGTAACTGTCTTCAATCCTGTCTTCCAGAGTTCTGAATTTTTAGGAGATTTTAAATTGTATCTACCCTTTTCTCTCACTATATTGCTAAAATTGAGAGAATCCACTCAATAATTTAAGGGAAATTCTGTCGTTAAAATTTTTCAAAAATGTATGGGATGAATTTGTATGCTTTATTTTATTTATGTTTGCTTATGTCTACTTGTTTTTCCAGCCCACTGAATTTTTTTGGAGGTGGGGGGGATGATCTTCTGTGTAAAACTATATGATGGTTCCTGAGGACTGAGAGCTACAACAAAGGAAAAAAAAATTGTGACCAGGAAACTGTTCAAAGATTATTATCATACTCCAGCTGAGGGATAATGCAGCACACGATAAGGAAGGAGTTATCTGAAGGCTCAACAAAGTTATGTATGCAAATATATAGTTACTGTCCAGATACTTTGTAATGGAAAAATCATTAATTACTGTACATATGCTATCACAAGGCTGTTAAGTTTCAACAAAAATCCATGAAGTAGTTAATGTTATCAGTAATCATCCAAACAATTCATCTTCAAGGCTTCATAATTGTATAGCAACTCAGAAACATATCTCTAAATACAGACCAATGTATAATTTTAACTATTTAATAATTCAGCAAGCATTCTCTTTAATTAACTATTGTGGCAGTCATCATTTTAAGCATTAAACATAAAAAAAATTCTCATCTATTTGCATTTGGCTTTTGCCTCTCTTACTCGATAGATCTAATACAAGACATGAGATATTCAGTTATTTTGAAACTATATTGCCTCATTTTGTGCCTTTATTCAAAATAGGTGCAGTCCCAAAATGTGTTCACACATATTTTACCTCCTTTTACATTTACCTTGCAGCAAAAATTTTGTTTTGAGATGCTAATAGTTTTTCTAAATATACAGTCTTCAAGTTTTAATGTTGACAGACCTATGTAAAGTTCTAGATAAGGTCATGTTCAAAACACATTCAAAATTCAGATTTAAAAAGAAACTATGGTATTCTTGAAGTCTAGCTCTATAAATTGCCTACACGAAGCATCTCTAATCAATACCTAAGTGCTGCCGGTACAATGAGTGACTTCTCTGCACATGTGAATATTTTCATTGGCTTTTTTTTCTCCATGAAACAGAGGTGTAATAGCAAGGACTTTCAATATCCAGACAGAGAGTAAGTAATGAAAAGTTTACATTTATGGCTCTTATCTAACGTGAGGACTAACAAAAATAATAATGGATAGGAAGAAACCACTAGGACACAGGGTGGATAGCAGCAGAGATCTTAGTCTAGAATCCAGCCACATCTCTGTCTATTAATAATTGTGCCATTTGGCAGAGTATGTAATGCTTCATCACTCCAATTTTCTTATCTGTAGAATGATGAATAGTTGTTCTGAAGACTGTGCAGCATTGAAAACCTCTTCTACAACTGTTAAAAATTTTATACCACATGAATCTGTGGGAAATAAAGTCTGTGAACTCAATAAATTTTAAAGTGTTACTATACTACCATTCCTATTTAGACACTATTGAGCAATATCTGAACCAGACTAAGTGCCTCAAGGGAGTCCCTCTGGGTGGGGACGTAATAACAACAAAATCATGTCTTTCATTTACAGTTTCAATTTGTCAAAACAGATACACTGAGATATTTGCACATGTATGTCCCATTTATTACACATAAGAGTACGGTCTCAGTGTGAATCCATTCACCTAGAAATATACCAAGTTTATACTTCTTTATGGCTAAATAGTACTCCCATTATATAAAAAAATCACATTTTCTATATCCATTCAATAGATGCATAGATATTGTGAAATGGGAAGAAAATAACCAAGTAGTAAAACAAGGAAGGGAGCAGGAGAAAAGGAAAGAAGGGAAAGAAAAGAATAAGGAAAGAAGGAAAAAATGAAATAAAGCTTTTATAAATAAGGAGAAAAAAGGTTGACTGGGGGGAAGAATAATGGGAAAAAACAATAAAGGTGTGTTATGTTCAGGTAAAAAGTTCCTACAATGAATCTCATCATTATGTATGACTAAAATGTACCCCCAAAACCCCAGGAAATTAAAACACACACACACACACACACACACACACACACACAAGAACCTAGAGGAAAAGAACGTTAAGAAAGAAATCATGGTCCTCACACAGCAGTGGAAGCAGTGCTGGGCTCAGGGCAGCCATGTTCCAATCATCAACAGGGCCAGTCACAGGGTCCTGGACCCTGGATGCGGTATCCTCCTAGCTCTGTTATGTAATATTATAACAAGAATCCCACAAATAGTTTTCTCTCCTTTCTATGTGTCCTCCAATGCTGACAGAGGACTCCTGTGCCTGCTTCCTACTATGTTAATATAGACATACTATGCTCAGTCCTATCAAAAGAAACTTTCAGGTATTTGCGAGAAAGGATTTAAAATAGTGTGCAGATTAAGTATCCCTAACCCAAATATCTGAAATCTAAAAATGCTTAAAAATCTGAAAAAAGAAAGAAATTCAGATAAAGAATACTCAGCTTCGTTATGTAGAAGCATTATAAACACTGAATAAGATAATACATACTTGCAGTTAGTATAGGAATTTGAATGTAACAAACATTCAACAAACATTAAAGTGACTATTAATTAGTAAATTAATCCCTGATTTCTTAACAGTTACTTTGCATGAGATTGCAATGCTACTCTTATGTAAGTTCACTGCACCCTACCCTCTTGCAAAGGTTTATAAAAAAGAGACAAGCAGAAGAATAAAGAAACAATATCAAGATAAAATAACAAGAAATGAACATTGGAAGATTTTACTTTCTTGAAAGAGGGCCTTTAGTTATCGGTCCTGCCCTAGATCCCCAATCTCCCAAACCAGTGTAGGGCAGAGGTTAAATAAAAAAGAGACAACTGTAATGACTTTAAGGGACTCTGGGAGGGTCAAAACCCTTTATTAAGCTTGAGACTCTGAGGGCTAAGACAAAGACTTCTCTAGATCAGTTCACTTTTAATTAGGTCCAACAAGGGGCAGAGAAACTAAGGAAAGAGCAGGCAAAGAGGAGGACCTTGGAGTTACTTCAAGGACAACTCCAAGTAATGAATCAAGTCAATTCATTAGAACTGTCTTATCATGAAGGCATGGTAGAAGGGAGACAGTAGGAGTAAAATTCCTCCAGCTGCAGTCTCTATCTTGTTAATTGGGGTTGGAGCCAAGTGTGCACAGCTGTGGCCTTTTCTTGCCCTTTGCGGTGTCTTTGGCCTCATAGATTACCACAAATCTCAGCCATGATCAGTGATTCATAGAGGTTCACTTACTATGAATCAGCTCCCGTCGCCAGGCAAGGGGTCGAGGCCTAGGGCAGACTCATAGATAAACATAGAAAGCCAATTAGCTAATTTTGAATCCTGCTCAGAGCTGCTTTGCAGTGGTCTACAATATAGAAGCACAGGTTATCTTCACAAAACACAAATTGACAATGCTTTTTATCATAGAGCACCAAACTGATACAGGGGAATGAAACTCCCGACCTACTATTTCTGCGAGTTCATGTTCTCTAAAATCGAAGAATGAATTTTAGGAACATTGGAGGTTAAGAGCAGAATAGATTTATTGAGAGAAAGAAACTTCTGCCTGGAGAGAGATAGAAGGGGGCCTGAGCAGGTTGCTAAGGACTCTGTCCTTTCAGGAACTTTTATTGAGTAAAACCATAGGTTCAAGGTCAGGGAAGACTGGGAGCTCACAAGGCAGATGGGCTTATATAAGGTGGGACATAACTATAGTTAGCCAATAAGATCAACTGTTCAGGTAAAATTGATTACATTAGGAACAAATGGGGAAGTGAGTAACGTAGAAAGCAGGCATTCTTACAGAGCAGTGACTCTTTCCTAGGGGGATGGGAACTATTTATTTTTTATTGGTACCAGGGATGAACTCATGTTGCAAGGCAGGCACTTATGCCTGCTGAGCTAAATCCCCAGCCCCTTAGGGAACTGTTTAGGGTATCAATACTCAGGATATGGGTGCATTTGTTTGGCCTTTTGTCTTGAGGCCTGGCCCACAACAGGAGGCATCAGTCTCCCTGCTGCTGCCAAGTGTCTGCATTGGCTCCACTGAGGACCCAGCCCTATCTCACTGCCTTTAATATTTCTGACTAACCAGCTGCCTGCAACAAAACCAGGTGACAGAAAGAACAATGTTACATCTCTTTCCAAAGTAACTAACAGATAGAGAAAAGAATATTCTGTCCCTGAATGTTTTCAGTTATATATTGTTGCAAAACTTAATATAGATTTCACATATACTTTTCAGATAGACTTTTTTTCCTACTCTCTATATTCAAAAGTCATGAGATTTTATCAACATATAAAGTCATTTTATGCAAATATTTTTCTTTTCATATTGAGAAAAAACTAAGAAACTAACAATATGAGAAAATTCCATTGAATTATTTCATTATCATTTTGAAATATTTGGATTTGCTTGCATCATTTATTATTTGGAATTACACAAACACAAACATTTCACAGTAATAATATTTTCATTTTTACTTATGTGAAAAATATTATAGGGAAGTAATCTCACAATCATAAAAACAAAATAATTGAAAGCATAAAAGATACTTTTAATATCATTTCAAGGAAAAGCATTCTGAATGACCCCAATGATGACTCAAATTCTCAATTTTCATAAAAGAATACTCACCCTACTCATAAATGAAAAATGGCATAAGCCAATGAATTAAACTAACATTTACAGAATTGCTACAAGGAGCTCATTTTCAGAGGATAACTCTCTGTTCCACATATTATTATGTCTGCCTTTCTATAAAGCTAGAATAAGAGTAAGGAGCCCATTGAATTTTTGTTACTCTGGTAAATTTTTATTAACTGAGCTCTGGTATAATAGCATCAACAGATATTATAGATTATGGTACCAGCAGCTGAATCATTGTTACACTATTGTCCAAA
Source organism: Hydrochoerus hydrochaeris (assembly GCA_004027455.1). NCBI lineage: Eukaryota > Metazoa > Chordata > Mammalia > Rodentia > Hydrochaeridae > Hydrochoerus > Hydrochoerus hydrochaeris. The sequence goes on along the minus strand of PVLA01006368.1, from coordinate 97,969 downwards.
AAGTTTAGCAATACTTCAATCTAAATTCTTTAGTTAGAATGGCAAGATAACTTCCTGAAGAATTTTAGTAGCAAAATAAAAATTTAATACAAATACTTAAACCTGTGATATAGCTTTAATTTAATTTCTTACATTGGGATTTACTTAGTAGTCAAGCTTTCTTAATCTTATTTATTCCTAATCATCTTTGAGCCAAAATTATAGCCTGGTCATGATAAGCACAGAAGTTATTATAGTGCACTTTTGTGACTTCAACTCTGAGTAATCATTTATTGTCTCCACTGTTGTTCTACTTCTCCTTTATCCTATCTTAAACTGTGTACTCTGATATTATTTGTGGGCACTAGTTTTATAATATAGAGTGAAAAATGCTCAAAAATTATTCTTAGCACACAGAAGTTTGACATAAGCAATCTTGCATAAGTATTCCTGATAAGCTATGTCTACCTCCAGATGGTCAGTTCATAGCTCAACTAATAATAACATGTCTTTTAGTGAGGAAGAGAGAAAAATGGAGAATTCTGCATAAAAATTTCTTAAGATCCAAGCACAGAAAGGATACTCATAACCTTTGTTCACAATGCCTAGCATCAAAGTCTCAGTGGCAAGTTACATCTGACTGCATATATTGTTTAGTTATAAGTTCCAAGCAGAACATGATAGCAATTTGTTAAGTTTCTATCTCCTACAACACGTATTTTAAAGTTGTCTTCCCTTGATAGGTAAAGTTACACTAGGTGAAGTTATCCATATGAAAGTGTGCCTTAAAAGTACTGTAAAACAATGAGTGTGATTTATTTAGACAAAATAAATGTATCTTCATTTTGGCAAAGAAAAGTAACCAGAATTGAATTGAGTTTGCTGCACAACTGTTATAATTTGTGATTTATTTTTAAGTATTTACTATTGACTTTACTAATTTATGTATCCAAAATAGTACTGGAAGATCAGCATAATATTGTATTATCAATATCATCTTTTTATACTAGAGAATGATGAAATAAAGAACAAAATGTTCATTACATACTGCCAACAGAAGGACTGATACATTTCACAAATTCTATTTCATACATGAACTACAGATATGCCATAGGAGTCTTTATGTAGTGCAATCAAAATTTTACATATAAGCCTTCTCATGATGGCAAACACTATCTAGTTCCTAACAGATCTTTGTACCTGAAGTAAGACTTTCAATCATTACTTAGATTTGGTCATTTGTTTTCTTTTTCATTTATTCTTTCAGAGATGAGCAAATATAAAATCAAGATGAATAATATTGAGACTATTAGCCTTTTCTAATTGTTTCCATAAGATAGTTATTTCCTAAAAAATATAATTAAAGCATCTCATAATTGTTGCATTAATCATAAAATCAATAAGGATACAGAAAATGTTATTGCAGATAACAACAGAAAAGCTTAAGCTTATATGCATTAACACTAATATATACATGTGCAAATCTAATTGCATATGTTTATGTTTAAATCAACATTCAGGATTATTCTTTTATATTATCCAGCAGAGATAAAGAAAAAATTATTTAATTTAACAAATTTAACATATATATTAACTTATATAATTCTATTTGCCACAGAAACAACTATTATGAACAGACAGTGTTCATTTCCCAGAGATCCATAATGCTTTTTCTGGAGGAAACCTCCAAGCTGTGCTCTTGGGAGAAATACAGCCCCTTGCCTTGATCTTTCCCTGAACTCTCCTTCAACCCTATTCACTGAGACATGTAGAACTGGCCCTATTGAAACATGTTTCTTTAGTTGGCTAAAAGAATGTGATCCTGTCTGGCCAAGGCACCAATTTGTCTCATTACAGCACGTGGGTGAGAATTATTTCTCTGCTGATGGATGAAATGGGTGCTTAAGTAGGAGCTTATGAAAGTCCAGGGCTAAGACATGAGATAACATCTAAGCTGAAGCCACAAAATATGCTAAATGTTATAACTTCTTGGCTGTAAAGGTGTCAGCCTTTGAACAGTAAAACATCTGTTGCACTGCTAGATGGAGAACCTGTGTGCCTGGTACAAAATCGCTCTGTTTTCCCTTACAGACAATTCGTGCAAATTTTCTATTCCCTAGCACCCTGCCAAGACCCCACCCACCCCTGCTTGATACCACAAAAGCCACTAGCTTTAGGAATGGTCTTTTGTGGTGAACATTGGTTGTAACAGCTGCAGAACTTTCATTTTGCTTTAATTTGCATCCATATGCCCTAGTGCTTGGTGAGCTACACTGTCACTGTCCATAGGTGTTTTGGTGTTTTCTCTTTCAGTTCTCATCAGTGTCACAGCCACATTTATCCACTCATTATTTGTTATAAAAGTGCAGTCTTACTGCTGTGTGGAGATGACACTGGGCAGAGGAAAAGGATTTAATATGAGAAATAACAGAAGCCTGTGTGAAAGGGAAGAAATGCTGAAAATTGATTGAACTTTTACTTGGAAAATACACTAAAAATATTATCACTGAGAGTAAAAGAAAACAAAGTGTAAGATCAGAGTTGAAATTGACTGTGGTTTTTTTGGTATGAAGAATAATTTAGAGAACATGGAAATAACATCAACTGAAGTGATTTGCTGAACGCTGGAATTTGGGGAGTTGAGCTTGAGATATCTATTAGCGTCATGCATTAAGTACATCACTGTTTGCAGAAGCTAACAATTAGCCATGAGGAATTAGCACATTTGAGAAGCAGCAGCTTTTTAAAGACATAGTATACTTAGTGATTATTTAGAGAGTAAATATAGAAAAGTCAGATGCTTGTGCACAGAACCTGAGGCAATATCTCTTTTAAGGAAGAAGAAGAGGATTTAGTAAAGGTGACTTGGTAAAAAGAAGGCTAGGGAATGTTGAAAGCAGAGTAAGAAATTTCAAGACAGAGGTGACTCCAGTAGTTTGAACTTTCCTGTGAAATTTCTCTATTTTCTAACTGCTGTAAATTTTCTAGGTTGGTCATAACAAAGTACCACAACTTGAGTGACACCAGCAACAGAAATGTTTTGCCTCCTAATTTTAGAGGCTCGAAAGTCCAAGATCTAGGTGTCAGTGGTTTTGATTCTTTATGAGGCTGAGACACAATCTGCTCCACATCTTCCTCTTAGTTCTTGGTGGTTTGATGGCAGTCTTTGCTATCACTAGTCTTGCAGATGTATTGTTTGATTTACACATGACATCTTCATGTGTCTAAATTTCTCCACTTTATAAAGGTACCAATAACACTACGTTCAAAGGCAGCCTGAATGCGGCCTGACTTCCTCTTAAATCACTGCATCTGTAATAGCCCTATTTCCATATAAGACCATGTACTGAGATGCTAGAGATGACAATTACAATATGTACAAAATTATAAGATACAATTCAAACCGTGCTATTACTTTTGTGTATAATATAGACCAGGGATGTTTGGTTTAGACATAGTTAATACATTCAAAATTTAAGAAGTATGTTATTATATTTTCTACATAATATACTTTATATATAATTAAATAAATTTATAATGTTGAGGGTTTAATTATTTTTATTGAAGATAAACTAATTTTCAGCTTTAAAAACCTATAAACATTTTTACTTTTTACTTAAATCAAGGTTTACCAATTCAAGTACAGAAATCTCCTCAGATAACCAAATGACTAATACCAATAAATAATGTAGAATGCTCTGAACTTTTTCCTATAAATATCTTTATACAGCTTGCTTAGCCATAAGCATTGACATATCTTTTGTAATTATGGGTGTTCACATTATAATAACGGATGTTACTTGTGTTGTAGGGAGAAGCAAAAAATGACAAATACTGAAAAGATAAATTGTTATTTATGCAAATTTCTAGAAACATCCTTTGGAAATGAATACTTTATGTTTGTTTGACTTCTTTCAAACCCTCCATTATAAATCTGGCTTAATTATAATAAAACAAAGATAAAAGTAAGTATGAATCTGATTAATGATGGTGTTATTTCATTCAAATATTTCCAACCAATGTTTTTTCAAAGTTATATTTAAGAGCACCCAACTATACAAGACAGGTATAATGGACATGAAACACAAAATACACACAAGAACACAATTATAATAGAGGATCTTAACAGCTCATTGTCACAAAGAGATAGATCAACTAGACAAAAAGTCAGCAAAGAAATAACAGAACTGAATCATACCTGTGAGCAACTGGACTTAGTAGATGTTTACAGAGTGTTCCATGCAACCACATCAGAATACACATTCTTCTCAGCTGTACATGGGACATTCTCCAAAATAGATCATATATTATCCCATAAAACATTATTAAGTAACTGCAAAGCTATTGAAATTTTCCCATACATATTATCTGACCGTAATGCACTGAAATTGGAAATTAACACCAAAAAATTGTAAAACCTGCATAAATATATGGAAATCAAATAACAACCTTTTGAACAACAAAAGGATACAGATGAAATTAAAGAAGAAATAAAGCAATACCTACAATTCAATGAAAATACAGAAACAACATACTGTAATCTGTGGGATGCAATGAAAACGGTCTTAAGAGAAAAATATAGAGCCTGCATCTGGCATAAGCTGCCTGGAATCTCCACCATGGGCCAACCCTGCCACCCGGAATGTAGAGGAGGCCTGCCCAAGACTGAAAACTGCCCTGGACTGCTTCTGCTGGGCCCACCCTCCCACAAGGAACATCAGAAGACCTCAGCGGTCTCCAGTTAGTGTGAAAAACTTTGGAACTTTGCTCCCAGGTGGCAAACCTTGGACTACAGTGGATTAACTGTATCAGTGTGGTGAGTAGGCCCCTAGAATAGAAGTGTACAGGGGATAAATAGGGCCAGGAATAAAATCCCCTCCAACTAACTGTAAGACTTTGGTGAGTCTGAAAAGAGTGTGTATAATCCCCTCCTACACATAGAAAACATCAGGCAGAGTGAAAATGACAAAATGAAAAAGCAAAATGCAGTCTCATACATATACTTCACCAGAAGCAAGAATAGGAGACATTAAAATAGAGGCCACCAAAAGTAACACACCAGGAATCTCTGAAAAGATAGTGAATGAAATAAAAAAAAAACAAAACAGCAACTGCATCAGGCTATAGAGGAAATCAAACTAGAAGTACTCTCCCATGTAAAGATAGAAATAAAAACTTTAGTAAAAGTGTTGTTGGATGCAGCAAAAGAAGAAATAGAGAAAAAAGTACATCAGCATGGGACACTGAAACTTTGAATGAACTATATAGAAAACAAGCAGAATTCAAGAAACAAACTCAAAGAGACATCCAAGAAACAAAAAATTCTATTGAAAGTATGCAAAGCCACCTAAAGGAAGCTGAGGATAGGATTTCACACCTTGAGGACAGGATCACAATTAGTGATTAGGAAAGGATAGAACTTTTAAAAATAACAAAGCAGCATGAAATGACAATCCAGAAGCTTCATGATGATGCCAAGAGCAACAATATAAGACTAATGGGCATTAGAGAAGATACAGGAGTCTAGGCAAATGACATGCATAAATTATTTTACAGAAATAATAGCAGAAAATTTCCCAAACATGGGGAAAGAATCTGATATACAGATAAGTGAGGCATATAGAACACCAAACAGTCAAAAGCAACATAAACCCATACCCAAACACATAATAATTAAGATCTCAAACATACAGCATAAAAACAGAATATTATAAGCTGTCAGAGAAAAGACACAACTCACCTATCAAGGAAAGCCCATTAGATTCACAGCAGACTTCTCAGCACAAACCCTCAAGTCAAGAAGAGCTTGGAGTGAGGCATGTCAAGCCCTGAAAGAAAACAACCTTCAACCCAGACTGATGTACCCAGCAAAACTTTCATTCAAATTTAATGGAGAAAAAAGATACTTCCATGACAAAGAACAACTGAAGAAATTCATGTCCACCAAAGCAACCTAGAAAGAGTACTGAAAGACATACTAGAAAGAGATAAAAATGATCACAATCCCCAAAACAACAACAGAAAGAAACCACCAGCAGGATAAGCAATTAAATAAGAGGAAAAGCAGAAAGAAACAACTAGAAGATAACATGACAAAGTCGAGCCAGTACATATCAGTGATATCCATAAATATAAATGGCCTCAATTCACCTATAAAAAGAAATAGATTGACAAAATCATTCAAGAAACAGGATCCCACAATATGCTGTATACAAGAAACACATCTGTTTGCACTCTCACTGCTTTAGTGTCCACTTTGTGTGTTTAATTCTGTAACTTGAATAACTATTTCTAAAAGAACAATATGTAATGTATCAACTAGTGATTTCTTACTGTTTAGTCTGCTTTTCTTGAAATTCTGTAATATTTCCACCTTTTTCCTGTTTTTTTTCAATTTAAATAAAAAATGTATAATTGCTATTGTAAAAAAGAGAAAATAGGAAGTGCTATAAAAGATAAAACTGCATGTATATTCGTGTGTACAGGATTGTTACTCGTATTTCTTAGTTCTTGTTTGATTGTTGAACAGATCTGTTTGCAGTCTCACTGCTTGAGTGTCCATTTTGTGTGCTTTAATTTTGTAACTAGAACAACTATTTCAAAAAGAACAATATGTAATTTATCAGCTACTGATTTCTTACTGTTTATGTTTTTTTGAAATTCTGTAATATTTCTCTCCTTTTTCAGTTTTATCCCTTTAAATAATGATGCCAGTTTTCCTTAAACTCTTCAATGAAACTGAGAAGAAAGCAATCCTCCCTAAAATCATTCCTGGAACCAATTATTACTCTGATACCAAAAGCAGAGAAAGATCCAACCAAGGAAGAAAACTATAGGTCAATCTCACTAATGAACATTGATGAAAAGATTCTCAATGGAATACTGGCAAATAGAGTGCAGCAAATGATCAAGAAGAATATACATCATGACCAAGTGGGGTTCATTCCAGGAATGCAGGGATGGTTTAACATACATAAATCAATAAATGTAATACACCACATCAAAAGAGCCAAAAACAAAAACCACGTGGTGATCTCAATAGATGCAGAAAAAGCTTTCAACAAAAGCAAACACATGTTCCTAATAAAAACCCTTCAGAAACTCGGAATGCACGGTGTCTACCTCAAACTTATAAAGGCCATCTATGAAAAACCAACAGCCAACATTATATTAAATGGAAAAAAGCTGAAAGCTTTCACTTTAAAATCAGGAACAAGACAAGGATGTCCACTATCACCACTCCTTTTCAATACAGGTCTGGAAACACTAGTCAGGGCAGTCAGACAAGATAGAGAAATAAAAGGAATAAAGATAGGAAATGAAGAAGTTAAATTGTCACTATTTGCAGATGATATGATACTCTATATAGAAGACCCAAAAAACTCCATTAAAAGACTACTAGAGGTAATAAGTTCAGAAGTGTAGCCAGACACAAAGTCAATGCTCAAAAATCAATAGCATTCCTGTACACAAACAAAAACTCACTGAGAGAGAAATTATGGAAATATCACCCTTTACAATAACATCTAACAAACTAAAATACTTAGGGATCAAACTAACTAAAATATATGCTGAAAATTATACTATGGTGAAGAAGGAGATTGAAGAGGATATTAGAAAATGGAAGGATATTCCTTGCTCTTGGTTAGGAAGAACCAACATTGTGAAAATGGCCATACTTCCAAAACTGTTATACAGATTTAACGCAATTCCAATCAAAATACCATTGACATACCCCACAGATCTAGAGAAAACACTCTTAAAATTCATTTAGAAACAGAAAAAAACTAGAATAGCAAAGGCAATTCTAGGCAACAAATGCAAGGTAAGAGGCATCTGAATTCTGGACTTGAAACAGTACTAAAAAGCCAGAGTGATAAAATCAGCCTGGTACTGGCAAAGAAATAGACCTGAGGATCAAAGCAACAGATTAGAAGATACAAGCACAACTGTAAAGACACTGAGCCACCTGGTATTTGACAAAGGGGCTAAATATGTCCACTGGAAGAAGGATAATCTCTTTAATAAATGGTGTTGGAAAAACTGGCTCTCTACATGCCGAAGACTGAAACTAGATCCAAGCCTATCACCATGCACAAAACTAAAGTCTAGATGGATCAAAGACCTAAATATTAAAACAGAAACACTAAATCTACTGGAAGACAAGGTAGGTAGAAGTCTTGGAGACATAAGGGTAGGCAGAGAATTCATGAATAAAATGCAAACTGCACGGGAAACACTTCAAAGAATCAACAAATGGATCTCATACTATTGAAAAGTTTCTGCACTTCAAAGGAAATCACCAACAGAGTGAAAAGAAAACACACAGAGTGGAAAAGAATTTTAGCCAGTAACCCCTCAGACAAAGGACTTCTATCCAGAACATATTAAGAATTGAAAAACATCAATCCCCCCAAATTCAAAGACCCTCTCCAAAAATGGGCATCTGAGATGAACACGCAGTTCTCAGAGAAAGATATACAAATGCAAATAAATGTAGGAAGAAATGTTCACCATCACTGGTCATTTGAGAAATGCAAATTAAAACAATTTTTGAGATTTTCTATCTTACTCCCGAAAGAATAGCTGACATCAAGGATTCAACTGATAACAAATGTTGGCGAGGCTGTGGGGAAAAACAAACACTGCTCCACTGTTGGTGGGAATGTAGACTGGTGCCACCATTATAGAAATCCATATCGAGAATTATCAGAAGAATAGGATTTGAAGCCCCATTCAATCCAACTATTCCCCTCCTAGGTATTTTCCCAGAAGAATTGAAAAGTTCATATTACAGTGATATATATGCACACATATTCATAGCTGCACAATTTGTAATAGCTGAATCTTGGAAACAACCAAGATGCCCATCAACTGCAGAGTAGATGAAAAAGATGTGGCAATTTTATACAATGAAATATTACTCAGCTATAAAAAGGATGATCTTGAGGCCTTCATAGGTAAATGGAGACAACTTGAGACTATCCTCATTAGTGAAATAAATAAGAATCATATTTATAAATATCATATTGTGTCTCTAGTGTAAAAAGTAAATAAGAACTACAAGTGTAATAAAACCAAAATGTGTAATTGCTATTGTAAAACAGAGAAGAAAATAAAATGCTGTAAGGGATATAATTGCATGTATGTTTGAGTGTGTAAAATAGATGACCATATTGCTGAATCTTTGTTGGATCTTTGAGCAGAACTGTTTGTAGTCTGTCTGTTTGCATGTTTACTATGTATCTTTAACTTTGCAACTTGAACAGCTACATCCAGGATGACTGTATGTAATTTATAAATTACAAATTTGTCAGTGGGGCTTTTTCTCATTTTCCTTTTTTTTTCTTTCTTTCTTTCTTTCTGTTAGAATTCTGTATTTTTGCTACCCTTTTTTCTGTTTTGCTTTTTTTTCTTCTCCTTAAATAAAATTTTTAAAATGTAGAAAAAAAAGAAGGAAATATATAGCAATAAATTGTCATATCAAGAAAACAGAAATAACACAAATAACCTAATGCTCCATCTCAAGCTTCTAGACAAAGAAGAGCAAGCAAAACTCAAAGCTTATGGAAGAGAGGAAATTGTAAAGACTAGAGCAGAAGCCAATACAATTGAAACTAAAAAAAAAAAAATACAAAGAATAAGTGATTCAAAAAGCTGGATTTTTGAGAGAATAAACAAAATTGACAAACCCCTAGCTAAACTTATCAAGAGAAAGAAAGAAAAAACCCAAATTCATGCAATAAGAACTGAAAAGGGGGAAATTACTACAGATTCCATGGAAATTCAAAAGATCATGAACACCTACTTTGAAAATCTCTACTCACATAGAGTGGAAAACACAGAGGAAATGGACAGATTTCTAGAAACACATGAACTAACAAATCTTAACCAAGAAGATATAGCAATTTTGAACAACCCAATATCATATATTAAAACTGAAAATGTAATTAAAAACTTACTAACAAAGAAATGCCCAGGTCCTGATGGATTCACAGCTGAATTCCAAAGAAATTTAGAGAAAATTTGATGCCAATATTCCTTAAACTCTTCAATGAAATTGAGAAGAAAGCAATCCTCCATAAATCATTCCTGGAGACAAGTATTACTCTGATACCAAAACCAGAGAAAGACCTAATCAAATAGGAGAACTATAGCCCAATCTCATTAATGAACATTGATGCAAAGATTCTCAATGGAATACTGGCAAACAGAATGAAGCAAATCACCAAAGAGATTATACATCATGACCAATTGGGATTCATTCCAGGAATGCAGGGATGGTTTAACATATGCAAATCAATAAACATTATACACCACATTAAGAGAGCCAAAAACAAAAACCACATGGTCATCTCAATAGATGCAGGCTCTTGTTGGAACTTTGGGAGCTGGAGAACAGGCGGCCGACTCACCGCCCTGGTGAGCAGCTGGTGGCCTGGCAAGCCACTGGCACACTAGGGCGAGAACTCTCAGTGACTCCTAAGCTCTGCATCATGTTGGAACTTTGGGCGCTGGGAGATAAGGTGGCCTACTGGCTGCCCTGGTAAGCAGCTGGGGGCCTAGCAAGTTGCCAGCGCACTGGGGCGGGAACTATCAGTGATTCCTGAACTCTGCATCATGTTGGAACTTTGGGCACTGGAGAACAGGCAGCCTACTCGCCATGCTGGTGAGAAGCTGGTGGCCTGGAAAGCCACTGGCACACCAGGGCAAGAACTATCAGCAACTCCTAAGCTCTGCATCATGTTGGAACTTTGGGCGCTGGGAGAACAGGCGGCCTACTGGCTGCCCTGGTAAGCAGCTGGGGGCCTAGCAAGTCACTGGCGCACCAGGGTGGGAACTATCAGTGATTCCTGAACTCTGCATCATTATGGAACTTTGGGCGCTGGAGAACAGGCAGCCTACTGGCTGCCCTGGTAAGCAGCTGGGGCCCTACGTGGTGCTAAGAATCAGACATTGATCCACCCCCACCATCAGCAAGTAGGCACTGGCAGTCTGAGTATCTTTTTGGAGGATGAATGTATACAGCGTGGCAAGTAAGGGGGATTTCCTTCTACCATCTGTTTGAAGGCAAATATTTTTATCACTATTTTGCTCAGTTTTGATTAATGGTGCTGCTTTATTCAATATTCTGTTTTTAAAAGTTCGATATTTCCTTCCATTCTCCTCTACTTGATTGAAAGAACAGTTAATGTGAACAAAATGGGCTGCACTATTGAATCCATTGCTTGTGTCCTGGTGACCTTCTCTGAGGTTCTGTGGTAGTTTTATTGCAGTGTGGTCACATGGCTTTGTTCTGTCTTGTTCTGCTGCATTTTGCTACCTTCAAAAAAAAAAGTAGATAAGAAAGTAACAAAATACCTCCAAAAATCCCCCAACTCCACCAAAGCTGATCCATGGATCATGGATGAGGAGAAACTCAAAAACAAGCAACAGAATTATATAAGGTGATTAAAAGTATATAACAACAACAAAACAAGTCAGTAAGGTACTGAGCAACCTGAAACAGGATATAACTAAGCAGATAATGGACTTAAAAAGTAAAAAGAAGAAAAGAAAGTGCTCTAGAGGATATGGCTGCATGTATGTTTGAGTGTGGAGGATTGATAACCATGTTGTTAAGTTGTTACTGGATCATTGAACTTCTTTGCAGTCTCACTGTTTGAATGTACACTTTGTATGCTTTAATTTTGTAACTTTAACAACTAGGTCTAAGAAGATAATATGTAATTTATCAACTAGTGATTTCTTACTGCTTTTTTTTCTGAAATTCTGTATTGTTTCTACCCCTTTTTCTATTTTGCTTTTTTTTCTCTTTAAATAAAATTTTAAAAAAATAGATGCAGGAAAAGCTTTTGATAAAGTCCAACACATATTAATGATAAAAACCCTACAGAAACTTGGAATAAATGGTGTCTACCTCAATCTTAAAGGCCATCTATGACAAACCAACAGCCAACATTATACTAAATGGACAAAAATTGAAAGCTTTCACTTTAAAATCAGGAACAAGACAAGGATGTCCACTATCACCACTCCTTTTCAATATAGGTCTGGAAACACTAGTCAGGGCAATCAGACAAGATAGAGAAATAAAAGGAATAAAGATAGGAAATGAAGAAGTTAAATTGTCACTATTTGCAGATGATATGATACTCTGTATAGAAGACCCAAAAAACTCCATTAAAAGACTGCTAGAGGTAATAGACAAGTTCAGCAGTGTAGCTGGACACAAAGTCAATGCTCAAAAATCAATAGCATTCCTGTACACAAACAAAAACTCACTGAGAGAGAAATTATGGAAATATCACCCTTTATAATAACATCTAAAAGAATGAAATACTTAAGAATCAATCTAACTAAAAATGTAAAAGACCTATAGGCTGAAAATTATACTACAGTGAAAAAGGAGATTGAAGAGGATATTAGAAAATGAAAGGATATTCCTTGCTCTTGGTTAGGAAGAACCAACATTGTGAAAATGGCCATACTCCCAAAACTGCTGTACAGATTTAATGCAATCCCAATCAAAATACCATTGGCATAACTCACAGATCTAGAGAAAACATGCCTAAAATTCATTTGGAAACAGAAGAAACTAGAATAACTAAGGCAATTCTAGTCAACAAATGCAATGCAGGAGACATCTCAATTCCTGACTTGAATGTATACACAAAGCCACAGTGATAAAATCAGCTTGGTACTGGCAAAGAAATAGACCTGAGGATCAATGCAACAGATTAGAAAATGCAAGCACAACTTTGTCATCTGGTATTTGACAAAGGGGCTAAACATGTCCACTGGGTGAAGGATAGCCTCTTTAATAAATGGTGTTGGAAAAATTGGGTCTCCAGATGCCAAGGACTGAAACTAGATCCATGCCTATCACCATGCACATAAGTAAAGTCTAAATAGATCAAAGACTTAAATAGTAAAACAGAAACACTAAATCTACTGGAAGACAAGGTAGGTTGAAGTCTTGGAGACATAGGGGTAGGCAGAGAATTCATGAACAAAATACAAACTGCACAGGAAGCACTTCAAAGAATCAATAAATGGGATTTCATATTATTGAAAAGATTTTGCACTTCAAAAGAAATCACCAACAGAGTGAAAAGAAAACCCACAGAGTGGAAAAGAATTTTAGCTCACAACCCCTCAGACAAAGAACTTATATCCAGAACATATAAAGAACTGAAAAACATCAATCCCCCCAAATTCAAAGACCTCTCCAAAAATGGGCATCTGAGATGAACACACAGTTCTCAGAGAAAGATACACAAATGGCAAATAAATACATGAAGAAATTTTCACCATCACTGATCATTCGAGAAATGCCAATTAAACATTGAGATTTCACCTCTCTCCTGGAAAGAATAGCTGCCATCAAGAAATCAACTGATAACAAATATATTGGCAAGTCTGCGGGGAAAAATCAACACTGCTCCACTATTGGTGGGAATGTAGACTTGTGAAACCACTATGGAAATCCATATGGAGAATTCTCAGAAGCCTAGGATTGGAAGCCCCATTCAATCCAGCTATTCCCCTCCTAGGTATTTTCCCAGAAGAACTGAAAAGTTCATATTACAGTGATATATGTGCCCCCATGTTCATAGCTGCACAATTTGTAATAGCTGAATCTTGGAAACAACCAAGATGCCCATCAACTGCAGAGTAGATGAAAAAGACGTGGCAATTTTATACAATGGAATATTACTCAGCTATAAAAAGGATGATCTTGAGGCCTTCATAGGTAAATGGAGACAACTTGAGACTATCACCATTAGTGAAATAAATAAGAATCATATGTATAAATACCATATTGTGTCTCTAGTATAAAAAGTAATAAGAACTATAAGAGTAATAAAACCCAAAAGTGTAATTGCTATTGTAAAAAAGAGAGGAAAAAAAAAGGGCTCCAAGAGATATAACTACATGTATGTTTGAGAGATAGATGACCTTATTGCTGAATCTTTGTTGGATCTTTGAGCAGAACCATTTGCAGTCTCACTGTTTGAATGTCTACTATGTATCATTTAATTTTGTAACTTGAACAACTATATCCAAGATCACAATATGAAATTTATCAACTAGTGGTTTCTTAGTGTTTTTTTCTCTTTTTTTTCTTTTTTTTGTTTTAGAATCCTGCATTGCTACTACCCTTTTTTCTGTTTTGCTTTTTTTTCTCTTTAAATGAAATTTTAAAAATGTGTAATTGCTATTGTAACAAAGAGGAAATAGAGCTATAAAAGATATAACTGCATGTATGTTTAAGTGTGTAGGATTGATGACCATATTTCTAAGTTTTGTTGGATTGTTGAACAGATCTGTTTGCAGTTTCACTGCTTGAATGTCCATTTTGTACACATTAATTTTGTAATTTGAACAACTATTTTTAAAAGGACAATATGTAATTTATCAACTAGTGATTTCTTACTGTTTATCTTTTTTTTTTGAAATTCTGTAATGTCTCTACCCTTTTTCTGTTTTTTCATCTCATTAATTAAACAAAAGTTATATTTCACTCATACTCTTTTATCTAATAAAAAATCCTCAAATTTAAAAAATTTTAAGCTACAAGAGTTAATTACAGAAAACATTGTGCTCTTTATACTGATGCACACAAACACAGAATTGTTGAACAACTCTGAAAATTATATTGTATATGAAATGAGAAGTTATAAATAAATAACCTGTCTTTATTGTGCTTCATAAGTCAGTTCCAGTTTTTAATTCCTGTCTCTCATATTTTCTTTATTAAAGGCAAAGACATGTTGTGGCTAAATAATCTTAGGTTTTCAGTGCAGTAAGAGAGAAAAATGTAGTATAAAAGTAGCTTTTATTGCAAGGCCGTGGAGAAGGGTCAACCACAGCCTGCTTAATCACCTCCTGTGACCAGAAAGCAGGGTGTGGGATATATTTATAAACTCTTACAGGGGTGGCACTTAGGGCGGGCATTTGATGATGCACAGGGGGCTGATTGGAGCCTTTTTCGTCCCACTGGGACAGGAAAAAGGAAGTTGTCATATGGGAAGGAGGGAGTGGCTTTAAAGGAAACATCCTTAATCTCGCCTCCATTACATAATGCTACACAGGGCATAGTCCTTTCAAATACAATTTTCCATTTTTTATATTGAGTTTCCAGACAAGATCAGAAGTGGGAGCTTTTTTGGATGAACATATAGCATCAGATTAAAAAATATAACTGTGTATCAAGTTTTAGAACAAAGGTATATTTTGTGTAATAATGGAATTAGATCTGAGAAATATACAGATTAAGATGGGTCTGGTTTCCTTTAACACTAATATTTAATATGATTCAGAAACCAATCACCTAAAAAGTAGTGAAAATTCATGAGTGTTTGTTTTCTTGTTATGATATTTCATATGAATGCCTATGAGGATTTGATTACCCAGTATGTTTTGAAACATCATGATTTGGGTAACAGAAATTGTTAACACATTCCTCATACTTGACATAGCTAAAGAATTGTCATTCTGCTGTAAATATATGAGTCCATCATATTCTCAGAAAATACTGAAAGAAAAGACAAAGGCTTTTAATTTTCCATGACCTCATGATTCTTCAGCATGGACTTAAGCATTTTTATACACAGACATATTATTTAGGAGAACAGTTAAAAGCCATCATATTCTGCAAAATAAAAACAAATATAAATCCTCTGATCCTTTTACTATTTGAATTGCTTTTCCAGTCCATCATGTCTCTGACATTATTACAAACTACTTAATATCATCAGAGGAGCAAGCAGACTAGAAAATATACATACTGTAAGGGAAAAGAGGAGATGAACCATTATAGCTGACCCCTATAGAAAATTTGCTGCATCTTAGGGGATAAGAGCTTCACAGGACTTAACTAATTTTTCCTCTTCAGAATGACAGTTATTATTAGACAGAAAAAAAAATAAAAAATTAAGTTAAATTAAATTAAATTACATTAAATTAAAAATGAGGTCCAGATTAAGTATTTTCACCCAAGTTGCAGAGCTATTAAATTGCACTGCTGGCTAAAAACCTTCAAGAGTAGGGGAAAATGCCACCTGTTTCTGAACACAGAGAAAATTCAGATGGAGATCTTAGTCCTGGCTTAATCTAATGGACTTCAAACAAGCCACTCTGTATCACCAAATCTAGTCATCAGGCTTAAATGCACCACTGCAATCTGTACATTTTTCAACTATCCCAGGGATTTAATGAATCTCCCTTAAAGTGTTTGCCAGGAGATCATCAGCAAATTACTGATTGCAGGGTGGGGGTTAAAGTGCATATGTCTGTGTAATACACTAGAGGTCTTAGGCTTCTAGGGAACACTATTTGGATTGGCAGACATGATTACTTTGCAAATAAATTGCTAATTCTCAGAAAGATAAACCAAAATACCAAATTCTTTCATATACCACATGTCTTTAATTGAGCCTAAGCATGTCACTCAATGTACAAAACGTGCTGTAAGTAAATGTCATTTACATTTGAAGGAGTGACTAACCCCACAAATGAGTGTATTTCATATGCAGAGTTTTGGGAATTTAGCTTTAAGTAAACAATGTGCATGAGCAAATGGAAAGCATAAAACTAAAATGGAAATTAAAAATATTATTCAAAATTCTTGAGCATAAGAGGGTAGGATTTAGTATTTTAATTAATGGCATTAAACAATTTTGATGACTTTGAAATGAGTAAACTAAGATTTTTCACAGCAATTCTAATTCCACTTACTTTCAGGGTAGAGAAGTTACACTGCTTGATCTCTATTTCCACAGCATGGAAACAAAGGAGATCTCATTTATAGTCATTAGAACTAAAAGAATCAATATTCACTGAATGAGCAGGGGTAAAGTTTGCTGTAAAAATTCCCAGTACTTAAAACACTTCAGTTTCACCTGGAGAATAGATATGAAATGTTCAATTTAAAAGAGAAAACTGACTGCCAAAAGCATGTATTTATACAAAATATCACTTATAACCAAGAAAATAAAAATAAATGCAAAATATGGAAAGGAGAAATTGATATGTACATCATTTCCAGGAATGGCATTTTGAAATGCATCTTTGATGTCTGATTAAATTATTGTAATCTCTACTTTGCAAATCTAATTCATTCACAAGAATTTATGACCAGGCAATAAAGGTCTTACTTGACTTGAATAATTCAAAACAATCTGTTTCTTTGAAGTTATATTTAATTCATATTGTGTCATTTTATTGATTTTTAAAATTATCAACTTTTAAAACTTTTTAAACTATGGCAGAGTTGACACAGAGAAATATACATAAAATTTGGAACATAATATGACTCCTACTAAATCAACAATAATTGCAGTGCTTTTTATCACTGATAAGTATAATTTAATGAAAAGCATTCAGCATAGAAATTTGACACTTAAATTACATAATAAAAGTAAGACATAAAAGAAAACGTAAAAAATGAACCATGCTAAAATTTAATTACTTGACACTTATTCTAATCTGGACTAAAATTCTAGAAATAAAAGAGCAATCCCTCCCTCCATTTGATCAGATTACCTAAATCAGAAAATGATAATTACTGAATTAAGTAAATTGTTAAAGAATATACTAATTTATGTTAAATAGCTGTAGCTAGCTAGTCATATTAATTCAATAGAGTATTAAAATTGGAATTTCTCCAGGATTTTTTTCAAACTTGTAAACTTATATTTAACCCCAGAATGTATATGTGTGTGTCCATTTCTATCTAGAAATAGTTTTCTGATAAAATTTTATTGATTTTAAAATTGGAATTTTATTTATGTAAAAATTGGAATTTATTCATTACTATTAGTTTCTTCTTAAATGCTCCTATGTGTAGAATTGTAAGTGCATTTTATATATCTGTCCTCATGAATTGACATACTGCAAATTTTCCACAATGTGATACTAAGAGAATGAATGAAGCTAGGCTTGCTGACACATGCCTATAATCCCAGCATTTGGGAGACTGAGGCAAGAGGATTGCTGTGAATTCTAGGCCAGCCTGAAGTCAAGGCCAGCTTAAACCATATAGCTAGGCCATATCAAAAAACAACAACAACAACTAAAAGTAAATGAAGGTAATTCCTCAATTTTGATATGCCAGAGATTTTTCTCATTAACATTTTTACAGTATTACCTTACCCACTAAATAGTAGAATGTTTCATATCACAAATACAGTCTTTCTTTGTACCTTATTAAGAAATGAACCTAATGAGCCAAGCTGAAGAATATGGAAAGTTAATTGAGATAATGCAGCTTTAAGGTTATTACCTAATTAAGACAAATAAGTTTCATTCATGTAATGAATAATAAAATATGTTCTGACCTCTGAAATGACTATGACCTAATCTTCCAGTATATTAAGTTGTATGGTTGATTGGAATTCAGTTTCCTACCTTAGGAGATATACATTGTCCTGAATTACCCAGGTAGCACAAACAAAAGTGTGAAGAAAAGAGATGCAAAAGAAGGAAGAAGATGTGACATGGAAAGTCAGAACAGTTTACTGAGAGAATAATTTAAACTATCATTTCTGGCATACAAGTTGTAAGAAGAGGCACATAACTCATGAAATGTGGGTAGTCTGTAGACACTGGAAACCCCTTGAGCCTTCACATGGAATTCAGTTTGGTAACCATTTGATTTTAAAACAAGCAGAAACCTGCTGCTAATCTGACCTGCAGAATTACAAAATATTACATTCATGTGCTGTTAAGTTACTAAGTTTGTCAATTTCTTATAACAACAATAGAAAAACCAAACACAAACTAAGATGCTTTGATGTACTGGGTTGAGCTGTTGAGATAGGGGGATAATATTCAGTTCTTCAATGAACACTTATTACTAATTAAGATTGGTAAATAAAATACAAGATGCCTAGGTAAATATAAATTTTTGATCAAGAATGATTCTGGTATAAGAATAGGCAATATTTGATTCATATCAATACAAAAATTTTTTCTTATATCTCAAATCATATTGATGAGTCACTGAATGTCTTGCATATTATTTATAAACTCTACCAATCCCACTTTTAATTCATATGCCCAGGAAGTCCCAGGGATTATTTCTGCTCAATGGAACTGCTTGGTTCCTTCCAACCATGATGAAACCAATGTCTTAATTATGCCTCTAACTGATCATGTCAGAATTTAGAGATAACTTTTTCTGTCTTCATCACAGTCTGGGAAATTGATATTTGTAATCACATGGAAACATTACTGTAATTCTATCCAGCTAATTTTAGTCTACCACTTCAAGTGCAATCCACAGTAAAAATAACAACGCTAAGACATAGTTACAGGCAGCCAAAAGGTCCTTGTTTACTAAGCAAGTAATTCCAAATGAATGTTTACAAACAAATGCCTCGATCCAGGATCTAACCCAGATTTTATGAATTCTTGATGAAGTGTTTGGAGGATGAATGATTGGGAGAATCGTGGAAATTCCATGGGTAGTGTGAGCTGGGTTATGTAGGAGGCTACAAAGCACCACTGCAATATCCAGAGAGAAGGATATACAAAAAGACCAATCTGCATAGCACAACTGAGGTAGCATTTAATATTTAGAGGGCTGCCACTTTAATTTTGAAGTGCAAGTCTTTTCTGCCCTGGGCAGTCATACCCTCTTTATTTAGGTACCGAGAATCAAACTCGGGACCTTGGGCTTGCCAGATAGGTGCTTTTGCAACTGAGCTATATCCCCGGCTCTCCATATAGCCTCTTATCCCAAGGCTCAAACTCACTTGTCAGCCCTAAAAGCCTTGACACTACATCTGGCTTGGCTCAACCATTTACGGAGACATTGAGTCAGGGAAACGGTGACTGTCATCTGGCTTCAAAGATTACCCCATCTGTACCTCAGCCAGCCCTATTTACATTGCTAAGAGCCAACTGAAAGGAAGAGGAACTAGCTTAGCCAGCTCTGTGCATATCAGTACATGAAGATAGGTTTGGGTTTAGCCAAAGTGGAGGTAATTGCTCTGTATTCCAGGAAAGTCATCCAGTTGGCCTTATATAGTTTCTTCTTCCTTGTTTTTATTTTGAAGGAGCTGGAGCAGTGAGTCATGGCTGTACGGCCTCTACTCATCTCTAAGTGAAACCTCTGTGACAGACTTTAATGAGACTAATTATAAACAAGAGAATGTACACACTACTTCTGATATAAAACCAAAAGTGAGCCTTGAGATATACAACTGGATTTAGTTGTTCTATAACATTAGCAAACTCAACCCAATCTTTAATTTGGGTATCAATTGTGGCTCTCTGTTGTGACATAGACAGCACTAGTCTCTGAAGAGCATCTGTATCCATAGTAATATTCTGATTGATTGCTCCTTGTATGTGTTTTGATCATTCCCCAAGGATGCAGACTTTTGTTATATGGTAATGGGGTGATAAAAATGAGTCATATTAAAGTGACACTTTAAACTCTGTTGCAATTGCAAATTTTCAGCTTGATTTCCCATCCAAAGGATATAAGTTTCCAGAATGATCAGAATGATCAGATATACCCAACTGATATATATACAACTATATATCAATGTTTTGCTGAAATTTTCAGCTGTCATCAGCAGTTCTTGTCCAATTGTGTACAAAGTGAGCAGTTTGTACTGAATGAGCTAGTGCCCTGGAACCAATAGCTGTGCTAGCTATCAAAAGTACTAAGCAAGTAATTCCTGAAATAATCAATTCAGTTATCTTCTTTGTCTAATTGCTAGTTTTTTAAATTAAGGTCTCTACCAAGAGAGAAGAAAGTAAATGTTATCAAGGCTCCATTAGTTTGACTGGAAGGCAAACTCCAGACTTCTTATTCATGATTAGTATTGTGGAGGCCTTAGAATGATGTTCAGGTATGATGCAATGGGCTAGATAACAATTGGTCCATGAGGACATAATTTGTTGCCATTCTGTCTTTCTTATCAACAGTACATAAAGATCATAAATACACATTTACTTTTATATATTTATGACCTTGTAATACTATGACTTTTCCTCCATCTACCAGCTTCAGATGCCCAGTCTGCAGCAGTCCATTATGAAAAGATAGGGCTAATTTGCATAAAGTATATTGTATGGATTCAGTTGATCATTGATAATGAGTCTGGGAACAGGAGGAAAGAGGCTTCTACCTGATCAGGTAACATTAGATAAGGCTTCTGAGGTCATGGTATCCTCAGGAGCCCCTGAAAAGGAAATCTCATGCCAATCTCGATCTTTTCCCATAAGGAATCCTCTGGAGGACCAATCTATAAAGGAATAATTAAAGTTGCATGTAACCCATTGATGGTATGGGTCCTTGCAAAACTGCCAAAGGCTCAAATCACCTTCCTCAAAATGAGGGTATAAGCTTCTGGAACACAGATAATAATGTTAGGTAATGTTAGGGTTAAAATCTCTTACAAGGTTACCAGCTAAGGGAATAGAAATTAAGGTCAGTAGCATGAATTGCTCTTTAGACAGTTGTACTTTCTGTCTGATCTACAGCTGCCATACAAGTGCTAGAATCTTGCTGTAAATGTTCTACACATAAAAGAGCAATACAAAATGAGGGGTAATGTTAAGCTTAGCTTGTTCTTGTAAATGCATAAAAATATAAAGTCTGGGCAGAATAGCATATGTAAGGTTATTGCTTTCTATAGAATAGAAAATCTTTGGACACCTGTCCATATACATAAGGGCCTAATCAGGCAAGGTTGATTTACATATGTAAGCCCAGTATTCTTCTCCCTGAACCATAGAGATACATACTGTAGTTGCTAGGAAAGAAAGCATTGCAAAGAAAAGATCTTCAAGTGACTGAACCAAACCCTGGTTGCTAAATAGATGCCACGTCTCATGAACAATCTGCTGCAGGCCTTCCCGGAATAGTGGTCAGTGCAGTCAGGTTTATTGCTTGAGGTCTTGGCATACTGGCTGGAACATTTTAGGAGTCTAAAGCTCATTGGCCATGTTTTACAAACTAACAATACCTTAGCATGAAATCATCTTATAATACTCTTTCAGACACTTGTAATACTGTAAAAACATTGCAGATATAGATAATACCCTTCCCATTTTTAGTCAAACAATTCAAAACACAGTTTCAGATAAAGAAAATTCTCCGTATGTCAAAAAAGAGATAAAATGTTATATTTGAGAGCTGTAGCTATATTATTAGGTGCCTGCCTGTTTAAGACAGCTATGTTTTGCTGCTGAATTGATCCTTTTACTACTAAGATAGGCTTTTTTTCTTTAATACACTTCATCTTGACATCAATTTTGGTATTAAGTCAGATTATTTATATTTTACTTTGGAGTGGTATATTTTGTTTGATCATGGTTCTTCAAATTTACATGATCTTGAAATTCAAAATAATTTTTACAAGAATATAATTTGATTTTATGCCTCTAGTAAAAAATTCAACTTACAAATATATTATTTCAATATATAATCTATTAATATTTGTTATTACTGATATATTTGAAATTATCACTCAACTTGTTTTCTCTTTGATATATTTTCATTAAGTTCATTTTTATCTTCTAGATTAATCAAGTATACTCATTGTTATTTTATTTAGTATCATCCAATAGCTATGTTATTATCTCATTGTGTTATTATGATTCATGATTCAGTCTTAAATTAGTGTTATGTTTCCATAGAATAAAGAAATCTTACCACAATTCACTTTGATTTTCTCTTTGTCCTTTGTTTTAATGTTATTATATATTTCAATTTACAACATTCTATCTTAAAAATTATATTTTTTACTACTACTTTTCATATTTCCCAACATATTGCCTAGTTCTAGTTATTATTTTCACCTGTAGTTAGGTAATTTCATTTGGAGTTATTTTCCATCAACTGGAAAAAATTAAGTGTTTTAAACTGCAGTTGTAACAGAAACTAATTCTTAGTTGTTGCTGGAAAATCATACCTTCATTTTTGCCATTGTTCTTGAAGCTTATTTTAATTCTTGGAGAATTCTAATGTTGACATCTTTTTCTAAGACCAGTAAGCTATTGTTTTCTGGTTTTCATTGTTTCCATAAAAGTTAAGTAAATGATTCATTGTTGCTCTTTTGATGCTAGGATACTTCTATATATTCCATATCTGGTAACTTTAATTTTTTTCTGTGTCTTTGCTTTTCAGTGGTTTGACTTTGATGTACCCAAAAGTGCTTTCTGTGTTTGCATCTTGCTAAGGGTAACCTGAAGTTCTTCAGTCAGTTTCATCCCTCATCATTTTGAGAGAAAGTAATGACACTGCTCTGCTATCTATGCTGCTTCTGTCTCATTTTCTCTCTATTCCCCTGCTACAAACAGTTACACAAAGTTCTCTGCTATCTTTTAAAAACAGGTAAACAATGGCTAAAAAATTTGATTCACACTTAAAATGATTGCATCTTATTTTCTGTAGTATTTGAGAATAAGGGTCAGATTACAAAACACATCCATATATTTTAACTATTGTTTAACAGTGTCATATATTTTCAAAAATTTAACTGAACATTCATTAATGTCACTGGGGACAATACAGCTACAACACAACACTTTTAGAAATATAACTTCACAGTAAAATTCTTTCACAGAGTGATGCAAAGGAGATATTCTTTTTTTTTACATCATTGTATTTCATTTATTTTCCAATGACTTCTTTTTATTTAAAGAGAAAAAAAACAGGAAAAAGGTGGAAATATTACAGAATTTCAAGAAAAGAAGATAAACAGTAAGAAATCACTAGTTGATAAATTACATACTGTTCTTATACAAATAGTTATTCAAGTTACAAAGTTAAAGCACACAAAGTGGACACTCAAACAGTGAGAGTGCAAACAGATCTGTTCAACAATCCAATAAGAACCTAGAAATATGGTCATCAATCCCACACACCTAAACATACATGCAGCTATATCTTTTATAGCGCTTCCTATTTCCTCTTTTTTTACAATAGCAATTATACATTTTTAAAATTTGATTTAAAGAGAAAAAAAGCAAAACAGAAAAAAGAGTAGCAACAATACAGAATTCTAAAAGAAAGAAAGAAAAAGGAAAATGAGAAAAAGCCCCACTAAGAAATCAGTAATTTATAAATTACATACTGTCATCCTGGATGTAGTTGTTCAAGTTACAAAGTTAAAGGGTGCATAGTAAATATTCAAACAGTTCTGCTCAAAGATCCAACAAAGATTCAGCAATATGGTCATCTATTTTATATACTCATGCAGATAACTTTATGAATGGAGTACTTGTCCAAAATGCCATAGAGCATTTGATGGTCTTAATTGTGAAACAGCCACATTTCTGGACCTGGTTTCATTTATTTTTATTTTCAGCAAACCCAAACCCTGATATCACTATCAGTGACAAAAGATTTGGTGTGAAGTTTTCAAATCATAAAATAAGATCACTGTTATCTCCATCTCTGTATTAAAATCACAAACCTCTTGCTCTACAATCTATTTTTTACCTGTCTTTTTCTCTATGTTGTTACCCTTGGGTTGTAGAAGCCTGAGTGATGATCTCATTGCTTATGATAATAGTAAAGTCTCCATTATCAGGGAGCAAATGAGCATTACTTGAATTTTTGGTCCAGAAAATTCATTGCACAGGTAAAAGTATTGGTGACCACAGATCACTTTTGATTGTGTGTTAAATTGACTGATAATATGTTAGAAATTAAAACTGAAATTTTTCTTAAAATTATATGTTTATTAGCTCTTTAAAAACAGAAGCAGTAAATCTGTTGCAGCTTACTGTAAGTACCACTTCTATGAAAATGATATTTTTCCCGATTTGAAGAAAAAAAAAATGGCAAAAGACCACAGCTGTGTACTCCATTTTACTAAATTTCTTTAATGCTTGATTCAATAGAAGAAACTAAAGACTCTACTTCTACAGTCAGTCTGTGCTGATATGACACAACTTATCATATCTCAAGAAACTATCTTGATAAAATTGGAATTTGAAAAGGCAAATAGCATATTAATGCTTTTATGAAAATTATTTTGACCTTACAGATTTCAGAAGGTCTTCAATCAGTATTGTAGAGGTTTTCAGACTATAGTTTAAAAACCATTAACGTACGTAGGAAGATTTTATATGAGTGGAAGATAAAACATTAAATCTATATGTCCAAACCCTCACTGTCAAAATTAAAATCTGAACCATAAGAGTTGAGGAAGTTTTACACGTTTATTCAGTTATTTAATGGTATGAATGGATCCATAAACAAGGTATCTTTCTCTGTTGCAACATTTTTTAAAGTAAAAATGGGTAGTCTTCTTAGTGAATATTAAATAAATTAGACAGACATGATATTAATTATGGAATCTCAAGCATCAGTTGATAGATTAGTAGATATTCTCCTATGACTTAGACTACTTCATGGTGATTTCTCCACAGTCTGTATCAAATCAACAAAAACAAGCTTCAGCAAAAATGTTGGTTTTAATTTTCATGAGTCTAAATTGGAAAATTAGGGAAAAAAGTGGTGACCATTAGTTTGAATAATTGAGGACAAGAAAGAATTCAGGATCGGATCCCAAATGTACTTAAAATATATCTCAGCTGAAAGCTATGGCAAATGCATGCCAGGATCACTTGAGCCTGAGTTCAAGACTGTCCTGGGATGCAGTGAGACATGTAGAAAGGAAGAGAGAGAGAGAGAGAGAGAGAGATTCAAGGCTAGGAACTAATAACAGGTAAACTATAAGTTTCTTCTAAAGCATATTTTTCTCTATTCTGTCCCCTTTATTTTACCAAAGTTAATTGTAGTAAATTCTGTTGTTTAGTCTCTCTAAATTTGGACTTGTTATTTGGTCTTACTATAAAATACAGCAAAAATTGTTCATACTATTGACTCTTTTGAAATGCGTTTGATGAAACTTTTCATAAAGATTGTCAGATTAGAATGTTTTCAAAAGCTCTCAAGCCTAGGGTGCTAAGTTAAAGACTTGCCATCAGATCGTGCGTATAAACTTATATAGTTTGGATGAATTTATGTCTTCTCAAGGTGTCCCTCAACATCTGGAATTTCCTGGGCCACTCAGACCAAAAAGCCTGTAAGGGAATCATGCAGATAAGATCAGAGGCGTTTTAACAGGGAGTTGGTGTTATAAAGTCAAGCTTCTGTGCCTGAAAGCTAGTTACATCCTTGATGATATTATGATTATATCTGAAAATATGACATTCTATTCAAATAGTAATAATAACTAGTTTTAAATTGCATCCTGTTCCTCTGATAACAGATTTTCAGTGAATTTAGGCAGATGATTATATTGTCAATGAAATACAAATATTTTCTAAAATCTGTTTGTAAGAGTAGGTTAGGGAGAGAACAAAGCATTTTTATTCTGCTCACAGGAGGGATACTTCATCAAATTGCTGTGAGCTAAACATAGCCCACAAAAAATAAAAAATATTTTTTGTAATGAGGAAAACAAAATATAAAGTAATCAGCACCATTTCAGATGAATTCATACAATTATAATTCTCACCAGTAAACTCTGAGGAATTTTGTCTTTATTTGATGTTTATAAGTCCAGAGTTTAAGTTCAGAAATTCTTAGTCTAATTATATGCTCTTGACTTGATCAAAAATCTGGATTTAAGAGTAGTAGTCTGAATTCCTCTTACCATTTTCATGAAACTTCTTCAATACTGAACACTTAAATATTATAGCTGTTGCTAAAGACCTCCAGTAATGCCATCAAAATAATTTCCTGCACGTGAGAAAGCTCATTAGTTCAAAAATATTTTATATAGGCTAATTGGCTTCACTTCTATTACTAGTTTATCTTAATTTGTTGAGAAGAAACTTCTGTATTATTACTTGTTTTTTTTTAAACTTTTTGGTCTATGTCTCATACACTCATAGTATATATATATATATACTAGTTTTACATGTTGTTAAGTCAAACTGACACATTCATGATCTTAAATTGCTAATAGAAGTAAAAGTGTCAAGAGGAACAAGCCAGCTACCAGAGGGGACTTAGGCCTGCAGGGCTGCTAGGGAGTTTTAACTCCCTGGCCTTGGCTCCGGGAAATTTGGGATATCACTCCCAGTGCTGGGGTGCCTGCCCAGCCCCCAGGACACTGGACTTAGCCTGCAGAGGTTTTGCTGGCTTGGGTGGACCATGCCCAGCGACCTTTATTAAACCAGGGGAACAAGCCAACTCTCAAGGCAGGTAGGCCCACTAGGCTGTGAGGGGAGTTCCAGCTCACAAGGCAGCAAGGGCATGGGAAGTCCCAGCTCACTAGCATTAGCTCTGGGAGTTTGAGACATCACTCCCAGTGCTGGCATGCCCATCCAGGCCCCTAGGATACTGGATTAGCCCAGAGAGTCTTCACAGGCTTGAGTGGACCATGCCCAGCAACCTTTATTCAAACAGGGGAACAAGCAGGCTTTGATAGAGGAGGTGAGCCTGGGGTGGTGGCCAGTAGAGTTCCAGCTCCCTGGCTCTGGCCTTGGAGAGTTTGGGATATCGCTCCCAGTGCTTAGGTGTCCACCCAGCCCCCTAGGACACTGAACTAGCCTTGAAAAGCTTTGTGGGCTTGAGTGGACCACACTCAGCAACCTTCATTCAATCAGGGGAGCCAAGACCCATGAGTACCAGGAGCTGAAGGCACAGGAGGTGATTCCCAATACACTTAGGGAAAGTTTTGGGACATCGCTTGAAACACAGAAATATAGGAAAATGACAAAACTAAAGACCAAAATGCAATCTCAAACCTCCAGCCCATTCCAAGAAAGCCTGGGAACCACATACATAGAAGAAAATGCTAGGTATACACCTGAAGTACCTGAAATGATATCAACTAAAATAAAGAAGCAAGTACGGGAAGCTATAAATGAACTCAAATTAGCAATAGTCTCCCAGGTAGAAGAAATGATAAAAGTAGTGAAAGAAATAGGGAATGAATCTAAAGAAGACACAGCTAAAATATTAGAGGAACAAAGCAAACATATAGAATCCCTGAATGCACAGTATAAGAAACAAACAGAATACATAAAGCAGATTCAAAAAGATATACAAGAAATCAAAAATTCTATTGTAAGCTGCCAAAATCACCTCAACTAAAGTGAAGATAGAATTTCAGACCTGAAGATAAGATAAACTAGTGAACAGGAAAGTAAAGATCTTTTAAAAACAACAAGAAGTCAGGCATGGTGGCTCACACCTGTAATCCCAGGACTGGGAGGCTGAGACAGGAGGATCATTGTGAGTTCCAGACCAGCCTGGGCTACAAAGTGAGCTCAAGGCCAGCCTGAACTGCATAGTGAGATCCTGTCTCAAAAAGACAAAAATAAATAAATAAATAAATAAATCAATAAGGAATCAGGAAATAACAATTCAACAGCTGCAAAATGATGCAAAGAAAAACAACAAAAGATTAGTAGGGACAAATGAAAAAGAAGGGGACAACAAAAATGATATTAAGAGGCTATTTAAAGAAGTAATTGAAAAGTTCCCAAACACAAGAATGGAAACTGACATTCAGCTTAGTAAAGCATATAGAACTCCAAACAGCCATAATCAAAATAAAACTATACCCAGACATATAATAATCACCATCCCAGAAATCCAACATAAGTAAAGATTATTAAAAGCTGTTAGAGAGAAAAGACAGATCACCTATAAAGGAAAACTTATCAGAATCACAGCAGACTTCTCAACACAAACAGTGAAGTCAAGAAAAGCATGGAGTGAAGTGTTTCAGATCCTTAAAGAAAATGACTTGCAACCCAGAATGAGGTACCCTACAAAACTGTCCTTCAAAATGTATGGAGAAATAAGATACTTTCATGACAAAGAACAGCTGAAGAACTTCATGATCACCAAAACAACCCTGTAAAGAATATTGAAAGACATTCTAGATACACATAGGAAAAAAACATTAAGCAAGACAGAGAATTAAACAGAATGGAAAGATAAAGACACAACATCAGAAAGATAACAAGTCAACAATAAGCCAATATATAACACTTATAAACATTGATGTAAATGACCTCAAGTCACCAATTAAAAAAAAAAAAAACAGACTGGCAGAATAGACCAAAAAACAATGTCCAACCATATGCTGTCTACAAGAAACCCGTCTAACCTGAAAGGAAATTCATAGACTGAAAGTCCAAGGATGGAAAACAATACTTCATGCAACAGGAACTCAAAAAAATGCAGGGGTAGGTATTCTGTTTGCAGACAATGTGAAATTCAAACCAAGAAAAGTCCAAAGAGATAAAGAAGGTCACTACATACTAGCTAGAGGAAAACTTCAAAAGGAAGAGATAACAATCTTAAATATATATATATATGCACCAAATTCCAGAGCACCCAGCTATACAAAGCAAGTATTAACAGAAATAAAAAATCAAATAAGCATTAACATAATTATAACAGGAGACCTTAACATACCATTGACACAAAGGGACAGATCAACTAGACAGAAAATCAGCAAAGAAATAACAGAACTGAATCACACCTGTGAACAAATGGATTTGATAGACGTATACAGAGTGTTCCACCCAACAACATCAGAATATACATTCTTCTCTGCAGTACATGGGACATTCTCTAAAATAGACCATATACTAGCCCACAGAACATGTTTAAGTAGATGTAAAAAAACTGAAATTATCCCATGAAAAAGAAGGGGACAACAAAAATGATATTAAGAGGCTATTTAAAGAAGTAATTGAAAAGTTCCCAAACACAAGAATGGAAACTGACATTCAGCTTAGTAAAGCATATAGAACTCCAAACAGCCATAATCAAAATAAAACTATACCCAGACATATAATAATCACCATCCCACCATCCCAGAAATCCAACATAAGTAAAGATTATTAAAAGCTGTTAGAGAGAAAAGACAGATCACCTATAAAGGAAAACTTATCAGAATCACAGCAGACTTCTCAACACAAACAGTGAAGTCAACTTAGTGAACTCTCCCTCAGAAAAAGGACCTCTGTCTAAAACTTACAAAGAATTAAAAAAAAATCAGAACCCCAAAATTCCAAGACCCAATCCAAAAATGGGCATCTGAGATGAACACACAGTTCTCAGATGAAGAAATATGAATGGCAATACATACATGAAAAAATATTCATCATCATTGGTCCTTAGAGAAATTCAAATTAAAACCACACTGAGATTCCATCTCACTCTGGAAAAAATGGCCAGGATCAACAAAACTACCAACAACAAATGCTGGAGAGGCTGTGGGGAAAAAGGAACTCTTCTGCACTATTGGTGGGAGTGTAGACTAGTGCAACTACTTTGAAGGTCAGTCTGGACATCCCTCAAAAATCTGGAATTGGAAGTTCCACTTGACCCAGTTATTCCACTCATGGTGCATGTTATCAGATCATAGCACCATGAAACTAGAAAAGACAAAAGAAACTGCAAAAAACCCACAAACACATGGAAATTAAATAATACACTCCTGAGCAATCAGTGGGTCACAGAAGAAATTAAACAATATCTACAAGCAAACAAAAATACAAATACAACTTACCATAATCTGTAGGATGCAATCAAAGTAGTACTTAAGGAAATTTTATTGAATCAATGAATCAAAGAGTTGGTTCTTTGAAAGAATAAATAAAATTAATAAGCCCCTAGCCAACCAAAATTAAAAAAGGAAAGAAAAGACTCAAATTCATGCAATATGGAATGAAAAAGGTGAAATCACTACTGACTCTGTGGAAATACAGCAGATCATCAGCACCTATTTCAAAAACCTCTACTCTCCTAAGTTCAATAGCACAGAAGAAATGGACAGATTCCTAGAAACATATGAACCACCAAAGCTGGATCAAGAAGATGTAAAACTGCTGAATAACCAAATTTCTATTAATGAAATTGAAAATGTAATAAAGTCTTTACCAACAAAAAAGGGCCCAGGCCCTGATGGATTCACTGCAGATTTCTATAAGAAATACAAAGAAGATTTAATGTCGACACTCCTCAAACTCTTCAATGAACTCGAAAGGGAAGCAATTCTCCCTAAGTCATTCCTGGAAGCAAATATCACTCTAGTACCAAAACCTGAGAAAGACCCAACTAAAAAAGAGAACTACAGGCCAATCTTCTAATGAACATAGATGCAAAAATTCTCAATAAAATACTGGCAAACAGGATGCAGCAAATCACCAAGAAGATTGTACACCATGACCAAGTGGGATTCATCCCAGGCATGCAGGGATGGTTCAACATATGTAAATCAATAAATGTAACCCACCATATCAATAGAACCAAAAGTAAGAATCACATGATCATTTCTATAGATGCTGAAAAAGCTTTTGATAAGATCCAACACCCATTCATGATAAGAACCTTACAGAGAATTAGAATAGATGGTCTCTACCTCAATATGATAAAGGCCATCCAGGACAAACCAACAGCCAGTGTCATATTAAATGGCCAAAAACTGAAAGCCTTTACCTTAAAATCAGGCACAAGACAAGGATGTCCCTTATTACCACTCCTAATCAACATAGTACTAGGAATACTAGCCAGAGCATTTAGAAAGGAGTAAAGATAGGAAAAGGAAAGTTAAATTATCATTATTTGCAGATGACATGATACTCTACATAGAAGATCCCCAAAACTCCATCAAAAGACTCCTAGATATAATAAATTCAGCAATGTAGCTGGATACAAAGTCAATACTTAAAAATCAATACCATTCTTATACACTAACAACAAAATCACCAATAGAGAAATAAGAGAAGCCACACCCTTCACACTAGCGTCCAAAAAACTGAAATACTTAGGAATTAATCTAATGAAAGAAGTAAAACAGCTATACAGGGAAAATTATAATACCCTGAAAGAAGAAAATGAAGAGGACCTCAGAAAATGGAAAGACATCCCTTGTTCATGGATAGGAAGAAAAAATATTGTGAAAATGGCCATTCTTACAAAACTGTTATACAGATTCAATGCAATCCCAATGAAAATACCACTAACATACCTCATAGATCTAGAGAAATCACTCCTAAAATTCATCTGGAACCAGAAGAGACCTAGAATAGCAAAGGCAATTCTAAGCAGCAAAGCCAAGGCAGGAGGCATCACAATCCCTGACTTGAAATTATACTATAAAGCTACTGTAATAAAATCAAGATGGTACAGAAATAAAAACAGAGCAGAAGATCAATGGAATAGACTAGAAGATACAACTACAAACACACTCAACCACCTTATCTTTGATAAAGGGGCCAAGAATGTTCACTGGAAGAGCAATAGTCTCTTTAATAAATAGTGTTGGAAAAAGTGGCTATCCATATGCCGAAAACTAAAACTAGACCCATGCCTATCACTGTGTACTAAACTGAAATCTAAATGGATCAAAGATCTAAATATTAAAACAGAAACACTAAATCTGTTGCAAGACAAAGTAGGAAAAAATTTCGAAGACATAGGGGTAGGTAGAGAATTCATGAACAAGAACCAAACTGCACTGGAAATACTTTCTAGAATCAATAACTTGGATCATGTCTTATTAATGAGTTTCTGCACATCGAAAGAAATCTCCAGCAGAGTGAAAAGAAAACCCACAGACTCGGAAAAAATCTTAGTGAACTCTCCCTCAGAAAAAGGACCTCTGTCTAAAACTTACAAAGAATTAAAAAAAAAATCAGAACCCCAAAATTCCAAGACCCAATCCAAAAATGGGCATCTGAGATGAACACACAGTTCTCAGATGAAGAAATATGAATGGCAATACATACATGAAAAAATATTCATCATCATTGGTCCTTAGAGAAATTCAAATTAAAACCACACTGAGATTCCATCTCACTCTGGAAAAAATGGCCAGGATCAACAAAACTACCAACAACAAATGCTGGAGAGGCTGTGGGGAAAAAGGAACTCTTCTGCACTATTGGTGGGAGTGTAGACTAGTGCAACTACTTTGAAGGTCAGTCTGGACATCCCTCAAAAATCTGGAATTGGAAGTTCCACTTGACCCAGTTATTCCACTCATAGGCATATTCCCTGGAGAACTGAAAACACTTTACCACAGTGATATATGTGCACCCATGTTTATAGTGGCACAATATGTAGTAGCTAGATCTTGGAAACAACTTAAGGGCCTATCAACTGAAGAATGGATAAAAAAATTGTGGTACTTTTGTACAATGGAGTACTACTCACCTATAAAGAATGATCACATTGAGACATTTATAAAGAAATGGATGCAACTTGAGACCATACTCATAAGCGAAATAAATCAAACTCACATGTATAAATACTGCATCGTCTCCCTAGTGTAAGAAAAGGTAAGAGTACATAAGATTCTATGGTAATCATGGATCCCCATTATATTGCTTTGAAGTCTTGTAATGTTTTCATTCATTGGTTGGAATGGTAATATTCTGTTTTATTTGACCTTATTATGTGTGATGGTATGAATACCTACTTTGAAGAAAACAAGACACTATGCCAGCTCCTGCTGATTTAATATCATCTGGCTTTGAAGTCCTACCATGCTTTTGTTCTCCTATTACCATTGGTTCTATCATGTTGTGTCTTACTGTATTTTAATATGAGTAATAATATAAACAAATTTTTTTATGGAAAATGAGATATTATAGTAGCCATTGTTCATTTTCTGTTATTTGATTCAGAATGTCTTGTAATGGTTTCATTCTCTTGAATGCTTTCATTCTATTTTGTTATGTTTGATATTATTGTTTGTGAAGCTATGCTCAACTATTTCAAAGAAAGAGATATTATGGTAGCTACTGTTGATATCCAATTGTCTTGTTGTGAAGTGCTGTGTTGCTTGCATTGTTCTGTTCTGATCTGAGTTGTTCTGTCCTCTTTTGTTTTAATCTCTGTAAAATAAAATTTAAAAAAAAGAAGTAAAAGTGTCCTTATTGCATTTACTGTTAACAGACATGTATACTGAATTAATTAAACCAATACTATACTGAGTACTGAAGTAATGAGAATTTGAAAAAAAAATTTTTGAAGTGCTTTTATGTAACGCTCAAGATGTGATCAAGATACACAGTGAATGAATAACCTAACACAGTTTATTAAGAGTACAAGACACAGTCATCAGTCCCTCTCAAAATACTCCCCAATCTTTGGTCACACATTCCCTGTCATTATTGACAGTTTCTGAAGTGGTTTTGGAAGTCCTCTTCAGTGTCTTTGGAAATGTGTTCAAATATTTGGTGAATTCTGTAGCTGAATACCCATCACTGGAAAAGAAGACTGGTAAAAACATTGCCGTGTACGATTGTCTATTTATTCACTGGTTTGACACCATGTCTTTTGGTGCTCCCTCCAAATCAAAATGGCCCTGAACAGGAAATGTATTGAATCGGTTAGAAACGTCAAGGCAGCCACTGTGGCACAAATGAAGACACTAACAAAAGGGAACTTGAAGAACTGCTTCACATAGCAGGAAGAGTAATGCAACAGTTATGTTCAAAGAGATAGTGAGCATCATGAGGGGAATTAATAGATATGTGTCTTGTAATGTAAAAGTTTTCAAAATGGAAATGCTTTTCTTATATTTATTCACATCTTTTATGAGTGTCACATTAACTTGGTACCATTTGGACAAAACACAAACACCTATGTGTAAATACAGCATGCCACATATATACACTTACATATGTAGAAATACACACAGACAGAAATAAGATCCTGTATTTTTCATCATTAATTTTAATGAGACAGGCATGAAATTCCACTAACTTATAAAGTGTTCAATCCAATAGACAAAAAGGAAGACTCAAAACTAAAAATCAAACTTAATTATCAGCTTGCAATTAAACTCAATTGGCCACAGAAGGTCTATTACTTCTTATCCCTTTAAATATCCCACTAGGAAGAACATGTTCAAATAGGAAGGGCAACAAGGGTGGGGTATGGAGAAGCGGAAGAAGGGAAAAGAGATTTTTAAAAGGAGAGAATGGAAGGGAAAAGATGGAAACAAAGTTTATATAAATGGAGAGAGTAAAAAGGGCTGAAGGGAAGCAACAGGAATGGTCAAAAAGAAGAATTGGTACACAGTGCACAGGTACAAAATCTCTATGACTCGTGATTATTATGTAGGACAAATGTGTACTAATAAAAATAAATTTCAAAATATCGCCAACACCCACAAATAATTTTTGAAAATCAGCCTCAAAAAAATTCCTATTAAATTTTAGCCACAGTAAATAGTTCCAAAATACTTGAGATAGAAGCCCATGAGGCCTTCATTTTAAAGAAATTGTTTTGCAGCCAAGAATTCATAAAAATTTTATAAAGACAGAGGAAAACTGTAAAGTTTTACCAAAAATGAGTTTTGAGACTATAAGAATTATAGTAGATAAGTTAAATAGCATGATTTAAAATTGAAGTCAAGACAAAACAAAAGTCTAAATAATTCACTAATTCACAGAAGGGTTTTACAAGTAAGTACATAAATGTGGGGTGATTGCAATTGAAGAGATTTACAAAATAATGAGGTAAAGTTAGCAGAGGCCAACATGCTTATTAACAAATTCTAAGTTTCAGGATCTCACTTGAAAACATCATTCCTGCTTATACTGTCACCAAAGCTCATTTCGTCTCTACACCTTCTGTGAAAGTCTCCTAGACAAGAATCTCAAGAAAGATTTAAAATTGTTTTGAACTTGAATTATTATTTCCCAACTTGAATACACAACAAAAATTCTACTTTGAAAATCAAAAATGTAATACCATCACAGCATCGTATGATACATTCATGGAAGGAGCAAAAAGCATTCTTTGTTGTCTCCTGATTTTTTGGGGTGAAGAGGGGAGGCTTTTTGAGACTGTTTCGCTCTGCAGTTCAAACTGACCTTGAACTCACTTTGTAGGCCAAGCTGGCCTTGAACCCCCAGGGATCTTTCTGCCTCAGCCTCTTCAGTGCTGGGAGTTTTGGCTGTGCCACCATGTCCAACAGGGTTGTCTCTTAAAGCAGTGCTCAAATTAAAACGAGGTTCAATTTCTAAAAAGCAATTTACCTAGTCTTTGTTTTGAGACAGACTTCCTGATCTTCCCAATGATTAACTTTTGTGGACAAAGGAGGACTTAGTGAGGCGCAGTTTCTAAACTGGTCAATTTTTCCTACTCTTTAAAAAAATAGTTAAAATCAAATAATATTAACAGCAGTAACTCAGAAATGCAAATTTTGTTTAAGAAGGTTTTTATTTAAGTAAAATTTGAAGAAGCTTGCTCTCTATTAGACAAACAGTTGGAATGTATATTTGCTACAGCTAAAGCAATTTGAACTTCAATTTGTCAACTATGTATCTACCCTAGGAGCATCTAGGCAACACTTTTAAGCAAGGAAAAAGATTCAATTCAGTGTGCATGGAGTCTAACAGCTAATTTGTTTTCCTCCCTTTGACAAATTTCACTTTAAGACTGAAATCTATATTACTTGCATTTTTCATCCTGAAAATAATAACTTCTTTTTCATTACTAAAATTTTACAAATCTATGAAATAAGCCATCAGCTACTGGATGGATGATGAACTCCTGTTGAAAGTTAAAAAACTACAGAGGTTAAGAAATGTGACTTTCTCTGGAACCAGAAAGGAAGGCAAAATCGATGAGAACTGTTCAAATTAAACCTCTGATTCTGCTCTATGGGAAGCACTGCCACCGGAAGGATACGGGGAAGGAAGTTGTAAGCACTGAGTGCTGACTCCCAGGCAAACATCAAGCAGAGGGGAAGAGTCTCCACAGAGCCAACTATCTCTGACAATCTTGGGTTGGATTCGTTGCAGAAACTCTGTGCTTCCATTATCTTCTTTGTTTAATGGCTATCAAAGTATCAGGGCCTACAAGGATAGTTCTTCTGATCACATGCAAAAATACAAAAGCAATTAGCCGATGTAACCTGATCTCACTTACGATGAGTGTACTTGAGCAAACTCCTCCTTTTTTTTCTTTGTTGATTGGAAGCTTCTTCCATTTACTATGGTGTCTGTTTGTGGACTGTGACTTTCCTAACTGGTGCTGGTGAATTCTTCATTCCCTTTGTGCCATCTATGCTAAGAACAGTTTTTGTCAAATCATTAGCAACAGAATCCCCAGATACCTGCTTTCATTGGGCTATTTTTTGCACTCAATCCAAAATGAATGGGTCGAAGTTTCTATGCATAGGACTTACAAATATGCTCTCATAACAAAGGAACACATGAATTTTTGCTTCTTTTCCTTCTTATTTTCAAGACAGAGTTTTGATATTCTAGACTGGCTTGAAACTCTCTATGCAACCCAGGTTGGTTTTGAACTTACTACTTATCCTCTTGTGTCAAATTCCTAAGAGCTGGGATTATAGTTATGCCTTCTAACTGCACTTTGAAAATTACACCTCACTCTGATTATAATCAATTATCCCTTCATTCTAAAATAACTGTTGGCAGTTTATTTCCTTTTCAAATTTTGTTGGAAAGTCCAGCAAATAGCCTGCTCTTTGTCCTTTTAATTACTCTCCTTTGCAGAGTCCAGGTTCTCACCAAAAGGACTATGTATGATTGACTTTCATGCATTACTACAAGCAATCATGGCAGCTTTGCTTGACAGGACTCTAGGCAAAAACTCCCTTCCATACACCACAGCTGGTACACAGAAAAAGCCCGGCAAATTTGGAAAAAAGATGCAATCTAGAAATTGAAAAACCCATGTGATATCTGGAACCAAAAAGAAGTCAAATGATATTGAGGTAGGATAGAAGCAATAAATGATATGCAGAAGGAAGGCAATGAAATCATAACCAAAAATTATACTTTTAATTCACTGAAAGTGATACATTACTTGCATTCTTTGGGTTAAACTTAGGCACCCTCCCTTTCAGTCCCATCACCCTCAAAATCCTTTGGGAAAATTGAAAGCCCATGAATTGGCTTAGTTGAGAAAATAAAGGGCTGGAGCCTGATCCTAAGATAAAGTAACAGGTTGAGAGAATCCAAATGTTTTAATTACCAAACAAAAAGTGCCTATACCTGTGGCATAGGCTAATATCATTCTCAGGATGGAGACACCTTTTCCCATGGTTTTGACCTCTTCAGAAAAATGTAATTGTTGCTTCTTCCAGGAAATAATGCCTCTCATTTCACTGAACACCTACACTCCACTCTTGTGAACATCACAAAATCTGTGCCCAATGAAACTTTGCCTCTTATTGATGCATCCTGAAAATTCTGTTTCCATCACTGCTGTCAGTGAATCTGCAAATTTATCCACAAAATCTTGGGTTAGGTTTCTAATGTCAGATAGAGAGACCTCTTCAAACCTAGCCTGGTAGCAAAGTACCAGACAATGAATATGAACCAACCATAAGATGACAAAGCATTAGAAGCCGTTGGTAACAATTTTAAAGCAGTCAGCATTAAAAAGATTGAACCAAAGTTATCAACAGGCATGGAAAAAGTTAAAACAAAATGTCTCAGCAAAAAAAAAGTAAGATTCAAAAATTAGAAAAAAATAAAAACACAATTTGAAGAGCTGCAAAATACAGAACTGACAGAAAAACAAAAATAACTTTCCCAATAAGGATAACAAGTACTCTTGGTTATTGGTTTAAAACAGAATAGAAAAAAAAGAAGAAAGAAGAAAGAAAGAAAGAAAGAAAGAAAGAAAGAAAGAAAGAAAGAAAGAAAGAGAATCACTGGATCAATATTTCCTGGGATTACTACACAAAGATGCTTCAGTTTACAAAAAAATATAATCAAAAAGCTTGTTGTGAAGTAAACCAACTTTGTCTTTCAACAATATGGCATGACATATATCTTTTTTCTTTAGTCTTTCTTTATGATTACCAAGCCAATATTCAGCCAAGATATCAGATCTGTAAAAAGGAAAATAAGCAGTATGATGAAGGTAATGTTTCTCAGGTTATGAACCAAAACAGTCTAAACACTGGCTTTGTGGCAGTCATCTTTGGGACTAAGGAGGCATCCTGTGTGCCTGCGGTGTAATGCAGACCTCTCCTGTCCTTCATACTGAACTTCACCCTTTGGAGCAGGGAGCAGCTTGGAGTATACAGGAAGCAAGACATACCAGCAAACATGATTCCCATGTGAAACTCGCAAAAAAACAGCTGCATTCACACTTGCTCTGCAATCAGTGCAAGTAAATTCAAGGAGAATAATTATGGTTTTTTTAATTATTTACCAATAATTTCACCTTATATGTGTGAGGTATACTTACTCTGTGACAAAAATTTCTGGAAATATACCAGATATACTTATGTTACTGGGGTAGATTTTCCAGTGATAAGCGTGTCCCAACATGAATATTACCAGCCATAGGCAAAACTGAAAACCACCCAGACCCCCATCAAATTTCTATCATCAGAATTACACTGACCTTGCTCTTTTTAAAAGTGCAGATAAGCTTTCTGTCACTTTCTGAGCTACCCATTCTTCCTTCTGTTTTGGATGTTAAAAAAAACCCACTGGGGCCTTGCTTATAATGACATCTCTCTGGCAACCTAAAAAAGGATGTTGGTCACTGTCAGCCCAAACTGTATGAGTTAGCATGGCTCTGTAGGAAAATACCTCAGAGTCATGATGGAACTTAGGTCACTGAGCAAGAAAGCAACACTCCCTCCTACCTGGTAAGCAGCCCTAGCATGAGCTAGCAGTGGGTAAGCTAGGAAGAGAACCATTCAGGGTGTCCTGTGAGCCTACCAGCTAGCAACTCGGAGCCAGAGGTCTGAGCGTCTCTTGGGAGATGACAGTGTGCAATATAGCAAATATGGGGGATTTCCTTCTATCATCTCTTTGAAGGCAAATATTGTTTTCACTGTTTTGCTTTGTTCTGATTGTTTTGCTCTATTCAATATTCTGCTTTGATAGGTTTTATAATGTTCTGTTTTTGGTTTGATTTTGCTATACCTGATTGAAAGGACAACTATTGTGAAGATAAGAAGATATACTATGGTACCTATTACTGTTAGCCCGGTATCCGGCTCGGAAGTTTTGTACCAATTTCACTGCATTGTCTCTTTTGGCTTTGTTCTGTCTTGTTCTGTTGTATTTTACTACCTTCAAAAAAAAAAAAGTAGCAAAGAGCAAGGACCCTTATTCAATCAACATTTAAACCACACAAGAACAAAAAACAAAGGCAAATTCCTATTTTGACTCCCCTCACTGCAACAAACTTTGTTTCTAAAATTAACTCCTACATCATATTTTGCAACCCACTCTGTATGAGGCAAAAAAAGAAAAAAAAAAAAGAAACAGTATAGAAATGCTTCAGTTCATGGATGCTTCTGCTGGCAAACAATTTGAATCCTAAACAAAAGCATTCAGCAAAGGTTTGTTTCTGTTCACAGACTCCATATCGGATGGCACACAAATGCACAGCAGCCATCTTCCCCAGGATCACAAAACAAATTAAGTTCAAGTGGAGCCACCACTGTATGTATAATTGTGACTTTTGGCTCACAGTCCTAAAGGAGAACTTCCAAGAATTATGAATAACTGCACTTGTTTCCACGTCTTCTCACAGCAGTTTGATTAGTGCTGCCCTTCTAACGCAGCACTTTGAAAGGGTCAGGTTGTCATTTCTCCCAAGAAATTTATTCCCCCAGTATTACTCTATGCTGGTCTTTTCTTCCTACTTCTGCTTTTACCTGTTCTTTCTGATCATATGATCATATCTCCTTATTTAGTGTCCTCTTCAAAAACTATACATACATATCTGGTTGTCATAGACAATGGTGTAAATTGGATTAAAAGTTTCTTCAGTTTATTTCAAGTATACCATACAGTAGTTTAACAATAAGGAAATAATGTAAGACTGAAGTAACTGTAATAGTTTGAGCAAAAATCCAGAAATAAACTGATTTTAAATGTGGAGAAAGCACAAAAACATGGGCAAGGAAATAAAGCTTATTCATGCTGAAGGAACACACATGCACATTGCATAGAGAGAAGGAAATCAAATTTATTCACATTGAAACTCATTAGAAATCAAATTGGGTGTTGATGGTGCCAGAGTGAGGAAGAAGCTGCCATTTTTTCTGTTCCACTGAGAGATGTTTGTTAGGCAGTTAATTCTGGAACTTAAATTAGGTACAGCTTGAAACAGTTAACATTGAGCTTTGTTAAGTGAGGTCTCAAGTGAAAAGCTTCCCATATAGATATCTTTTTTTAAAAAAAATCCATCAAGGAGACTAGAACCAGAAAGATAATATGGTCCAACTATCCATCTCTTGGTAAGTCATGCAAGGAATTTAGTTCTATGGAACAGAGGCAAAAGTATTTATTGAGTCTTGGCTACACACACACACACACACACACATACAAACACAGAGAGAGAGACAGAGACAGAGAGAGACAGAGAGACAGAGACACAAAGACAGAGAGACAGAAAGAGGAAGAGCCAATATGTGTTTGCAAAGTAGGAATATCATTGGAAGAATATATCCCTTTTAGTATTTTCAATTATACAACTTTTATTTGACTCAAAGACCCTCAATGTTTGGTGTTGATAGTCATAGAATGAGACCAGTGCTACAGACTATGGCACTCTACAGTGATGGGATTTGAAACAGAACAATCAGGGAAGACAAGGCATTTACTTCCTCCATAAATTTGATGAATAAGTGTATGTCAAATATTAATACAAATTGTGGTTGATACTGAAATTTAGGACACTCAAAACTGATAATTAATTCAGGTCCATCGTCATAGAGTGATTGCAAAATATGTTGAAAAATGAGTTGTAGGGTAAAATATACAATTCTGGTTGACATGTACATTGTGCATGTGGATAAGATATTTTGCAGAGAAAAAGTTAGTCCTCACATTTTTTTGGTTTTAGCAGATGGTTTAAGGATTAAGAATAAGGAAGAAAGTAAGCGATGGTATGCTGAGATGGAAATGTCACAGATAATCAAACTAGTTATAACCTACCACCCAGTAGCCATAACATAAAGAGATTTCAAGTATGGAAACTTCTCCAGTACTGGGAATCACAATGATCAATGTAATACTGCTGATATATTTGTTAAGAGGTAAGGAACTTTTCCCAAAAATGAATGAGCAGGAAAGACTGTTGCTTTTTACACAGTAAGATTCTGTTAGTGACATCATAGTGATTCTAAGTGGAACAGATCAATGAATTTAGAATGAAGACTGATGTGTCCTGGGTCTAGAAGGGGTGAGTGCTGAGTTTTGCATGATTCATTGTATGTTGTGGTATTCATTGTGCTGTGTCGTATTTCCTTAACAAGGCCAGTAATGCTTAATTCCCCTCTTTGAATAATCTCACTAGTTTAATGTTCTGATGAAGCTTGTGGGTACTCTCACTAGCCTGATAATCATCAGGATTTTATGTGAAATATCAAGTTCAATTTTACAGATTCATATAACATACCTATTCCTCCAACAAGGTGCCTAAATATATGCTTTACACTTGCCACATATTTAGGTCTGTATCACTCACTCAATTCTTCCAAGTGGAGAACACAGTGTCTGAAAATGAATGTGGCTTTATTAACATTTCACTCCAGAACACATCAAGTCAAAATCTCCATTATAGTCTATGCTAGTCAGATTTCTTCTGTTCCCATGAGCATTGTGTGCTTTTTTATATTTGCCTTTGTATCCCTCAGCTTTCCCACTGATAAACTTAACAGAGAACATCAACAATGTAGAAGAGGAAATTTTCAGTTTGACTTATGGTTTTGGGGAGTTCTGACCATAATTAGATGTCATCAGGTCAGCACCATCACGGCAGAATGGCATGATAGAGCACAGTGGCTCAGTTCGTGGACACTGAGATCAGGAAAAGGACACCAGCAAAGAGGAACAAGCACGATAGGGACCGTATTTAATAGCCAAATTCATGTACATCTTCATAAGCCACTCAGACACACCTGGAATCATACTCTTCTCATCTGTTAGACATTTCCTCATCCAATACATCTTGCATATAAGGATTAATATTCACAGCAGCTTTTTACTATATATAGGTACATGAATGTATGTTTATGTAAAACTACCTTTGAATGTTGTTCTTAGGACTTAGCCTGTATCAAGCATAATCAAACCTGAACCTTTGATGACACTGGAATATATCAAGAATCTTACCTGCAACAAATATTTTCTCCACCTGTGGATGCTCATTTATTTCTTTTCCATCTCCTAAAGTAGAAGTATAATTTTCCTAAGAAGGTTGAATTCCTTTCTATTTATTCTGTCCAGAGAATTTCAAAATATTTTTTCTTAAGCATATATAGAACATAGCCATCTTTGGATAACATCCCTCTAGCAACCCTAATTACTTCACCCACTTCAATCACACTGTTTAATTTTGTCTTTCGGAATGAAGGTATACACGACAGAGGATAGTAAGAGTTTGACGTACTTGTGATGTTTTGATACTTTCAAGTTCGTCAGGGTTAGAAGAAGGAACAGGAGCATTTATCTTGTCAGGAGTTGCATATTAAGGACTATGAGAAAATTAAATACATGTGAATAGTTTCTATGTATTTCTCCAGGTCAGTCTCTCTAGGCAATTTCTTATTTGAAATAGAAGAAATGACTATTTATAGTCTTGTACCCATCATATATAAACCAAGGTCATTCCATCAAAGCAAGATATATTTGTTTCTTTGATGATACTATTATTTTAAATAATTTCTATGGAAATGTTAATATGCATACGTGTTATTTGACAATTGTGTAATGAGTCCATATGTCTTTCATCTAAGTTCAATAATGTTTGACCTATGACAGGAAGGTATTTTTCACACCAGTATCACACACACACACACAGAAATACTTTAAAGAAAATTTAATGCATTCCATTTGTACATAGTTTCTGTCAAACCCTAACCCAATATATTTTCCCTCCACATTCACCCATTCACACTAAAACTCCTGTCTGTCTTTAATTTATATTTTTATTTTCAGTTGCTGTTCTGATGAATTGGCTTGACCAGAAGACAGAACACTAAGTATCAGTGCTACATGAAACTAAATCAAAGGGAGAAGAATCCAAAGTGGGTCATGTGTGCCCTCATCCTTCATTCAAGAATGACAGTGGTTAAGACCATGGGACATATGAAGATCACTCTCCTGCTTTGCAGGATTTAAGCCTTTTCTCTTCTGTCTATGTAGATTATGGTTGGCCACTGCAATTCCTCAGTCC
Organism: Hydrochoerus hydrochaeris; assembly: GCA_004027455.1. Lineage (NCBI taxonomy): Eukaryota > Metazoa > Chordata > Mammalia > Rodentia > Hydrochaeridae > Hydrochoerus > Hydrochoerus hydrochaeris. The sequence goes on along the minus strand of PVLA01006368.1, from coordinate 53,832 downwards.
TCCAGAAGTGGTGATACCCATGAGGATAACTGACACTTCTAGACACACAAAGACTACAAGCTGGATCTCCTACAGCCTACACCTTGATGGCCAGTGACACATTGTCCACAAGAAGGCCAAAAAATTTTTAGTGTACAAATAGCTCTCTGTGTACACCTACACAGATCAGAGCACTCTCCATGAGGATCATCTTTTATCCCATGGAATTGTATGTTGAAGGGAACCCCAAGTCTGTGGCTGCTGTTAGCACCTGTTTCAATGGTTTTCAAGGAATGCTCCTCACAAATGACACAAATTATGAAATCAAGCCCAAAGCTCTACCACATTTGGACATTTGGCATATAAGATGCACCCCAATGAGGTCCAATCCCATCTCTCCAGATGTGCTGCATCAGAAGAAGACACAGAAAAACTTATACAAATGAAGTTTCCAGAGAATAATCATCCTACTCTGATGCAAAAGTGTTTCAGGGTGATTTGTCCACCATTTTTTTTATGAACTTGGTTTTGTGGTAGACAATTCACGATATAGTCATAATAGTAATATCTCAGCAATTAACACAGAAATAATATCATGTGTAAATTTAGTAGATACTATAAAACAGTGAGTATTAATGTACTACTCAAAGCAATTGAGATATAGAGTAACAGTGACCCCTTTCAACCACCAATGAAGGCATACTTAGAAATTTATTTTGCAGGTGAAAAAATAGAAACTTTCATCATCCTGTGGTTTATGATGTTGCACATCTTGTGATTAAACTTCTTGTTTGTTCCATTAACAAGTTCAAAACACATCTGTGGGAGTATGTAGTCCTGCTCACATTTGTGCTTATGGGTGTCACATGGATAACAATATGCTTAAGTTTGCAATACTTGTGTGTCATGTGACTGGTGTCCTTTAGGGCTTGAAATAGACTATGAATATTGTGCAAGTCCCCATGGCAATTGCATCGTGAATCATCGTTTTCAATTGCACATGAATTCAGCAATTGCAGTTATGCCTTGGCTCTATTCAGTCTTTGGAATAGAGTAAGGTGTTTGTACAATAAACCTGAGCCCTTGTACAAGTATACATACTGTGGGAATAGTATGGTTGATGAGGGAGAGGAATGTGATTGTGGTACCACAAAATCATGTAATGCATACAGTGATCGGTGTTGTACAGAACCATACTCTGGTTTCTGGTGCTGATTGGGCTTTGAGGTCATTCTGCAAAGACTGCCACTTTCAACCACCTGGCACAGAATGTAGAGAACAAATCAATGAATGTGATCTGCCAGAGTGGTGTAATGAAAGTTCACCTACTTCTCCAAAAGATGTGCATGTGAAGGATGGGCTTCCTTTCCTGGGCTGTGGCTTCTGCTATGAAAAGCAATGTAATAGCTACAATTACCAGTGTAGACAATTATTTGGTTTGGCAGCCAAGAGTGCAGATTTACATTGCTATACAGAATTAAACACCCAAGGGGATTGCTTTGGTCACTGTCATACAAAAAATCTGGTATATGCAAGATGTTCTATCTGAAATGTTCGGTGTAGTAGAAATCAGTGTGATAATGTGACAGAAGTTCCTATTTTGAAAGAACAAACTTTCATTTGGACTCATTTGGAACCTCTGCACTGCTGGAGTATTGAATACTGTTTTGGAATGATCACACCTGACCTCAATGCAGTGCAAATGGTACAAAGTGTGGTCACAGAAAAATTTGTATCAGTGCAGAGTGTGTTCTTCTACTTCCATTTACCTGAGCAATGCAATGAGAGAGGTATGTGCAACAAGGAACATCACTGTCATTGTAATTATGATCGGTCTCCACCCTACAGTGGGAATGAAGGTTTAGAAGGTAGTGTTGATAATGGTCCACCTCCTAGAAGAAGAAATGAAGACATTCATAGTAGAGTCAAAGGAACAAATCTCCAACATTTATATTTACTGGGATTTTTCCTTTCATCTTGTGTTTACTGGTTTTGCACACACACAAAAAAAAGCTGAAACGACTCCAGCTCCACCAGTAACACAAGTGCACTGTGTTGCTGCTTCACCTGGACCAGCAGAGCAAAAGATTCCTGGTAAACCTAAGAAATAATTGCATGAAGATACAATTGTAGAAAATAAATTTAATTCCAGGGACATTTTCCATGTATTAATTTATAGTGTTATGACAAAAGAAATATGGTATATGTCACAGACCACTGACAGAAAATCTTGTATCTCAGTATACAAATATTAACTAGCCCATAAGAGAAGGTAACATATGACAGTGTCCTATGTTTCACTGTTTTTGGAAATACTAGTGGTTTATTTTTCACTAAGCCAATCTCGTGTTTAATAGAAGACAGCTCATAAAGGAGTGTGTGTGTGTGTGTGTGTTTTAATTTGCTATCCATCATTTCCAAACCTCTTCCTTTCACTTTCCACTTGGCTTAGTCTATTGGAGACAGGAAACTTGCACATCACATCTCTTCTTTGACAGGCTGCTTATTAGTTCCTGCCAAGAGGAAAGCTAAAGGGACACTAGAAACCTGAGGGAATTGTTTGAGATCTGTTTATGTCAGTGTTGCCTCAGGAATAGCTTTGGCCTGATGCAGCTAATGCTTTAAGACTGTTTATCATTTGTATCACTAAGAAAAATATGAGCACAAATTAAGTTTAGTAAATTTATGGGAACAAGAATTACTACTGTATTTGACATCACTCAGGACCAGAACAGGTTTACGGACCTCCACTGAGGGAGACTGAAAAATGGAAAAATGAGTGATGGATGGAAAAATAACTAGATTGTTTGCAACTGGGTGATGCCTTGTCTGGCATAATTGGATGAGGTTTCCCAACATGTTCTGAACAGTTGGCAGATTGAGATAGATTGGAGTTCAGTGGTTGTGTTTCACTGGTGCTCAAGTATTTGTTGCAAACATATATTTAAGATAGTTTGAGGATGTTGATATTTCAACACTGTCTATAGTTTGCTATAAATCTATATGCATTTAGTACAACACTTGCCTTTATATGCAGTTTAAATTTCCATGTATTTAGTTAACTGTGGTCAATAAGATTTGGAAATTATTAAGTGGAAAATTGTAGAAATCAGTTTTAAACTTTTCTGTCTTGCACAGCATGGTGAGATCCCTCATCATCAGGTTCTATCTCTTCCAACATGTGAATCATCACTGTTTCCACTGTGTCCCTGCTGCACAAGGCATGTGCAAGTTATTCTCTTAACATATCAGTTATGGGAATTATTTTCACTGATTGCAATGACAGTTTCTAAAGAACTCTAACTTTAATAAAGCTTTAACAACTTTTTAGAAGGGCAAAAACAAAGACCACATCCAAACAAATTTTATATGCGACATTTATATAATTCTATTTTATTATCTGTATTGTCACTAAACTACTCTTCTGAATATTTTGTTGAAATTTATGTCAACATTTATTCTTTTCTTTTATAGTTTACATATCCTACTGGATTAACTTAAAGTTAAGGACTATATATAATTTGATTATATGGTATACATTTTTATATTTTGTTTTTATGTTATTTAGGCCTAAAGTGTTCTTGCACTACACAGGTAAAAACATTAATATACATTCACATAGTATTATACTTTCCATAAAATGTAAGCACTCAATGCATTGTTCAATATCATTAGTTTTACTCTAATATTGCTTTCATTACTTATTTATAGTTTATTATCACCCAAAATATTTTAGTAATAGTTGTTTTCTAATTCAACTAATTTCAAACAAATTAAGGAATATAAAATTTAAAATAATGAATGAAGAAAGTTCTTAATCAGAGAATATGTGCTGAAGTACATTTATGGTTAAAAAAATAAGTGAGGTAAGATCCAAAGTAGTGGAATAGAACTGGCAATACACTGCAAGATGCTTGAAAGACACCTCACGATGATGTTTACCAGGATCCTCCAGTGCTTGGTAGGGCAAACAATGCCCTCTCATAGCACTAGAAAGTGATAGATAAGAAGCTCACCAGTTGATATCCAGTATCAGGGGTGCTGGTAACTGAGAACAGGGCAATGTTTGATCCTGCAGCCAGTAAAAACACCATCTTGAGAACAAGCTTAATGTCCCATAAAATTAACCAAGAACAAAAGAGAGGCAGGCTTTAGTGTATGACTGCCTTACCAAGAGACAAGAGGCTCTCAGTCCAGGTTCTGAGTGTAGCACAGGTCTGGCCAAAAAGCAGCCTCCTGGGAGAGGATCAGGCTCCTGGGAGAAGGCTGTTGAGTGCAGTGTCCAGATGGACTGTCAAGAGCCTCTCAATTGAGGCATGGTTATTCCACCGGTCTGGTGAAAACAGCATCTTGGGAGAGTGGATAGCCCAATGAGGGAAGTCACCAAGAACACTAAGGTCAGTTGGGCTGCTGTAGCATGCCCAGGAGAATCAGAGCAGGAGGACAACTTACAATCCAGGCACTGAGGCTAAGAGTTTAGGGTGCAGGGAATGTCAGAAGGGAGTGGTGAGAGTTGCTGGGTGTGCTCAAACAGAAACCCATGGATGAATGTTAGATGTTAGCACCTGCAAGGATATCCATGGAGGGAACAGGGCAGGGATGAAAGAACTCCCAACACCCTCAATCAGTAAAGGATCTGGAGGATTTGGTACTTGAATATTCCCTTTCAGCCCTACAATCCCATTAAACAGTTGAAAGTCCTATCAAATCACAGTTCAGGCTAATCATATACTCAGAAGCCCATTGGAAACATAGCCAAGCTCTACCTGCCAAAGGAACCAGAAGCCTGCTCAGTGGTCTCTCCAGGGCCTTTTACTTTTGCATTCATCTCTGTGTGTGTGTGTGTGTGTGTGTGTGTGTGTGTGGTGTGTGTGTGTGCGTGTGTGTTTCATTTTCTCTTTTCATGCTAAGTGTAGATGTTTGCACAATGGAGAAAATAAGTAACTAGTGCTTTTGTTTAAGTTCACAAAAAATAGAAACATGAGAAAGTCCTTAACTTCCCAAGAGCACATATCAAAGGCAGTGAAGTAAAAAACATTAGAGGAATAAGAACTTTAAAAAAAAGATCAAATGTTTAATTAAATGTTGAAAAGATCAAAGAAGAAAAAGTAACCAAATAAATAAGATACTTAGTGAGCTTTAAAAGGATTTAATTAAGCATGTAAATGACTTAATGGAATGTTCATTGAAATTATAGAAAATACAAACAATAAGCTGAATCAAATAAGATAATATAAGATATAAATGACCATTTGGTAATAAGTCAGAAATTATGAAATGAAACCACACAGAAATCTTGAATATGAAAAATTCAACTGAAGTATTCATAGAATATAAACAATATGAGAAAACCTTCTGCCAACTTGAAAGTAAGATTAATGTAGAAGATCGTGTACTCAGTGATCCCATTAACCTTAAAACAAGGAGACATAATGGAAACTGGAGCCATCAAATGTTTGATTGCTCTAAAACAAGACAAAAAAACAGAAACATAAAATTAGTGGAGTAAAGAAAAGATCACAAAATAACTCAAAAACTACTAAGGATTTATTCACAAAAGTTAACAGCAACAAAGCATTCTAAGTAAGCAACACAATTATAAGTTAAACAAGACTTTTTAAATCCCAGAATAGCCAAGACCAAAAAGAGAACTCTCCACAACACATACTAGAAATCAGCAGAAAAAGAGAACATTAAAAGCAGTCAGAGAAATACATTTAGAAGCCTATAAACTCAAACCTATCAGGACAAGAGTAGATTACTCAGCATGAACCTTAAATATCAAGAGAGCTTGAAACAAAGATATTGAATTCCTCCTACCAATAAAAACAGTTTATAGTCCCAAAATTCCATATACTGTAAAATTGTCCTTCAAAATTGAGGTACAAATAAAGACCTTCTATGACAAACAGATCTTTTAAAAATTTATAATGAGTATTGCGTAAAATATTTAATGCCTTGGATTCTTGGGCAATGGACTGAAACCTCTGAATCTTCGAGACTAATAGACCTACCTTGTTTAAATTGTAGGTGTCACTTATTTCATCCCAACGACAGAGAAACTAACTAATACACTATTGTAAGAAGCCACCATGGCATTTACATGAAAATAGGAGTTAAACCAATTGAAATTAATAAATGGCATGTAAGTAAATCTATATAGTATAATCATTTTTTTTAAAAAAAAAGATAAAACATACATTGAACAAAAGCCTTGTCAACAAATAGTGCTTGGAAAGTGGCTCTCCACCTCTAGCAGACTAAAACTAGATTTCTACTTCTGCATAAATCTCAGCTCAAATGGATGACAGAACTTAGTGTAAGTCCCAGTACTTTGAAACTACATGAAATCTGATTCCAACTCAATTCAGTCAGTACAAATATTGTGAAAGAAAATTAACAAATTCTGGCAAAAATGTGGGGGAAAGGAAACTCTGTACAATCCTAATTGTAATGTAAATTTATGCAGCCACTATGGAAAACTGTGTAGAGGTTTCTCAAATGATTGAAAGCAAAACTACAACATGCTCCAACTAAACTAGCTCCGCATATGTATACAAAACAAGTAAAGTGTGAATTCTACAGATATTTGCATCCGTGTCTATTCCAGTACTATTCACAAGAGTCAAGCTGTGTGATCAGCCAAATGCATATCATCTGTTGAATGGATGAAGAAATGTGGTATATGTTATTACTCAGCCACAAAGGTGAATGAAATAATGTAATTTACAGGAAAATGGATGGGACCACACATTATCATGTGAACTTACATAAAATAGACTCGAAAGACAAGATTTACATGATTTCTATAATCTGTAAAACTGAGGATCAGGTGACACAAAGTAGAAGAGAATCCATTAGTGAAGAAGAAACAGAACAAAGGGAAGTTGTAGGGAAAAATGGTTGTAGTAACAATAGATACAATGAAAGTAAAATATGTTTATGTATGGAATAATGTACAACAATAGTTATTTAAAATTAAAACTAAAAAACTACAATTTCTGCTTCTGAAAAGAAGTATTAATGTTTCTTTGTAAGTAAAACTAAAAATCCTATATATTTTAAATAGCAGAAGTTACAAAAAGTGGAAAGAAAAGCAGAATGACTACAGCAGGAAACTAGAAAGTCAAAAAATGTTGTCATACTAGTTTCTTAAAGAGCACACAGGAAAAATATGGCTAGTAAAAATATAGTGGCTAATATAGATATTCACCATGGTCAGTGTGTAACAAGCAGCCTCAATTTCATTCTTCCAGTTGCTGCCAGTGTTAGCAGTGATCTGAGGATTCTTTTGTCAACTCATAAAACTCACAAATTAGCAAAGTGATGCTAGTGGTTCAAAGTTGCAAATGCCAGTGTCCCTCAGCCTTTAATGTTATACATCAGAGCTTTGAGTCGCAATGGCTTTTAGCTCTTACTGTTATAGCTCTTGGTGGCTTCTAGCTACCCTTATAAACTTCTTAAAGGCTAAAACTTGTAGATTTTTTCCTTGATGGCTTTTCAGAGCTCTTCTAGCTGCTCTGTCCACCCCTAGGTTATTTCACAGGTCATTGCATGTCTCCAGAGGGCATCACTTGTCTTTGCTGGTCTTTGCTACTCTTGCATCTTTGCTACTCCACTGTCTTCTTATAACAGGACCTAGTTCTTACCCTGATCTATTCAACCCACTCTACTCAAGACAACATGCAATGAGTAAGCAATAGGACTCTACAAGTGAGTTTACTGGTGTCTATGCTGCAGTATAGGATGGGGAGTGCACACCAGGGAATCCTCCTGCACTGACCTGAGGAACGTGAGAGGACATTACTCTATAGTAGAAGAGTGCCTGATGCACATGAGTTTCTTGCATGTCACAGACGTATTTGGAGACAAAGTAGCTCAGAGGGGAGGGCATGTCATCTGGAACTCACAGAGCACTCATCCAGAATGCTGCAGGGTAGAGTAATCTGAAATAAGTCACTGTTTCAAGCTTTCTATGGTTAAGACAAGTATCTCCAAGAGGATCATGGAATGTTTAGGACACAATTCAATGTCATGGAGACCTCCATGCCCAATAGTGGCAGAAAAATTTGCTTGATGACAGCTCCAGTGTTTCCCAGAAAGTGACAAGACTGAAGTCATATGTAAATATTTTTGAGTATTCTTCATGTGGAGCAGGTGTATTGATTGTGGCTCATGGGTGTTTTTAGGATTTCAGGGATATCAATAATGGAACTTTGTCCTTCCCTGATCTTTGCCCTGACAGGAAAAATTACTGCACTGTTTCTCAGAGAAGTACAAGAACTTCCCTGGAGCAAGGGAGGCTGAGGCCGTCGTTGCTGGCCTCACAGTGGCTCTCCCCCAGGCTAAGGCAGTGAGCGTGGACTACAATACAGCCAGTGAGGCAATTCTGGAAGAGACTGGTGTGAAGAGTATGGGGTTCAGCACCCCAGCTTGCCCTCACAGTGGTAGCATGGGAGTGTGACTATTGTCAGTTGGATCATGGATCATTTGGTTCTAAGCATGAAAAGAGAACAATTGGGCCTCATTTTTTTTCTTTTTTCTATCTCACCAGGGCCAAGCTACCAGGACAAGAGGTCAAGTGAATACCCAGTATTTACAACTGTACTGGGAGAGTAAAAATACACACTAAACATCAGTGACACAGTACAGCTTGTGTAAAAATCTATATCTTCACTTTAAGGAGTAATGGTAAGTATCTTCATTTGCATGTCGTTGTCGCCAGATGTAACCTCATGGAGTGTCAACTTCTGTATGTTAAAAGCAAGCATACACCCTTTTCCTTACCAGAGTAGAATGAAGGAACACATTTTAAAAGAGAAGATTTAAATAATACTCAGAAATTTCAAGCAAAATACACACTATTTTGACATTTACCCTAAAATTTTCTCTTTCTTTCTTCCTTTCTTGCTTGCTTTCTTGCTGCTTTCTTTTTTTAAAAAAAACAATGGGAATTGAACTCAGGATTTTGCACTAACAAGTTAGGCTCTTGTGCCCTGAACTATATCCTCTTGTGCCCTGAACTATATCCAAAATATTTCTTGCAATACTGCAAATTGAATTCAGGGCCTTTCACTGAGCTGTATCACCAGCTCTTTAGTTTTTTTTTTTTTTGCTTTTTGGTAGTGGGGATCAAATTCAGGACCTTGTGCTTGCTGAACCAGTGCTTGTGCCACTGAGTTGTATCCTGGGCCCTCTGAAAGACACTTTTGATGTCAACAAACACAATGAACTAAAACTGAATGAAGAAGAGATTGACTAGTAAGATGTCAGAGTATTTGAATTAATTGGCAACAATTTCTAATGAACAATCATTAAAACGATTTAAAAATAATTTACTGTCATTCATAATAAATTATTAAATTGAGACAAATAAAGTGACTCAAAAAATATAACAATCAAGAAAGAAAAAAGTTTTATAGCTGAAAATATTGAAATGACAACAATACAAAGAAAAAATCTTAAATTATTGGATCACTAACAGAAGACAAACACTAAAGAATTTTTGAATTGAAATCAACTATTTCCTGAGATGTCTATAGTATGCCCATTTAATTGCAGAAAAATTAATAGTGACATCAAGAACTCCATTGTGGTACTGATACTTGTTGTCTTCCAAAAACATAGTAAGGCATCCTCTACCTTTTCACAGACTTTTTGATTACTGAAGTAATACTAATAAAGGTCATCCACTGTTCAAAGATGTACATTTAAGAATGAAGAATGAGTGGTGTTGTCAAGGCACTACTCCTTAGATTATAGAATTATGGAGTCTAAATATGGACTAAATAGCAGCCATTTTGGAACTATCTGGTGTCATACAGGTTTCAGTATTGATCTAGTTGTACCATTTATCTTTTCGTGGAACTTTAACATTTACAAAAAACATCATCTCCAAATATACACAAAACTGTAGGTAGCCACAGTGCTCTAGCTAAACTTATAAATCACATACTGCATTCCAATTCTGAAAGAATGAAAGTAATATCAACAAGTCCATTTGCTTAGTAAAGCTATTTTAGAACATTCAGCAACAATAGCAACAGGTTCTAAATAAGGAGTTATTTTGTGACAGACTCTAAGTGCATCTTAACTATATGACAGGTCCTTTAACATCTATATTTCATAATTCAGGAAACTGAGAGAAAGAGAGAGAAGTAGGTTTCCTAAGCACTTGGGAGCAAATACTCAAATCCAGGCAGTCTGATACCATAGTTTTCAAATGTAATCACTAAACTTTAAAAAAAAAATACCTTTCACAATTCATTATATTTCATTCGAATGAAGTTCAAAACTGTCACAACATTTAACAATCACCTATTATTATGTAAGCTTATTTACACAGAAGCTAACGAAGCACAGAAATTGTATAGTTGTCAAATGACATAGGAAAGACACTGTAATTTTTAGAATACCATGCTTCAGATTTAGTGGAACAGAATCAAAAGAAATTTTGCTTGCACTAAATAGATTAGTTTAAAAGAAAATTAACAATCACAGTATGCTATAAAGAGTTCTATGATGTTGAGAGCAGTTTCCTTACCTATCTTGCTAGTACTCATAGGAAAAAAAACTTGTTTCTCTGAGATGCTCTTTACCTGGATGAGTAGACTAAGGGTTAAACCCAGGCCAGAAGCCATGATCCATTCTGACTCTGAGGTTTCTAAGATTATCTGGGCAAATTCTCCACTGCTAAGAAAACAACCAGCATGGTAATGCAGATGTCTTCTCTTCAGAATTTGAACGCTCTCAGCTTTTCTTGGCCACCTGAATCTAAGCCATCAAAAAATATCTTAAAGGTAGTTATTTGGTATTTGTGTGAAATCAGAGTGATTTTGGGAAAGTTGATTTATTGCTACTATGGCAAATTACTACAAATTTAGAGAGCTAACACAAGTTTACGGTCTTTCTGGTTTGCAGCTCTGGATTCCAAATGGGATACACTGGGCAAAAATCAAGGTTTTCTCCAAGACACTCTAAAGAAAGAATTTAGTTTTTCTTGTTTCTCTCTTCTGAAACCGCATTAATTCCTTGTCCTTAATTCCTTTTAGGCAATGGCATCTCTGGACCTATGCTTTTCCAAATCTCCTCTGATTCTTGTTATTTAGCTCACACACGTAATGCAGAATAGTCACTTTAACTATAGAACTTTAATCACACCTCCAAAATTTCTTTTTCTGTTTGCATTAAGTATTTGTAGTTTTCAGAAATTAAGGTATGAACATCTTTGGGGAGAGCTTTATCCTGCGTACCATATTTAGAGTGTAGTAGGTAAGAACATCATCTCTCTACCTCTGCTGAGAGTGTGAAATTCCATCTCCAGTATTTAGCTGCTATAGTAAATTACTTTCAACCCCTCTTTTTTAGAAGGTAATTACAGCATAACCTACTTCATAAACTTGGGTTTACATAGACAAACACAAGTATACAAAGCTAGAAACAGTGGTTGTTAAATAGTAATAACCAGATAAATGTTACTTTTAACAAGAAACAAAGATACCATTCAGTGTTATCCTTAAGACAGGCATGTATAGACAGAAGCTAATATGCCACTGAATTTCTCTTTGTCATTATGTCTTCCCTGATTATCTTTCATAATTGTAGAGTTAGTTTCTTATATTTATGCATTTGCAAAAATTCAGTTACTAAAAACTACCTTAAATAAGTTTGGCATGTTTGTAGCCAAGATTTAATATTTCCAGCCAACACTGATGTCTTCCCAAGTTTTACTCTTACACTACAATTCTTTTTAAAACCTCTATATTGATGTCTGATTGTTATACAAAAAACCATATATATTTGATGCATTCAGCTAGAGGAGTTAAATTTATTCTTATAAAATCACCAAGTTCATAAGTATTTCCATCACCTCTCTTAGGTATGTTCCTGTCACATATTGTACTACTATTATTGTTAGTGTGTGCATGGAAAACATTAATGGAAGATCTATCCTTAATATATTTGAGTACATAATAGATCCCATTAGCTATATGCATCATGAAGCCTAGTAGGTCATCAGAATTTATATGACATAAAGAAAAAGAAAATGCAAATATATAAAATACTGGACAGAAAAGGAGATGTTAGATCTGTTACCTCAGAAATACAAAGACATTAGAGACTACATAAACAATTATATGGCATCAACTTTGAAATCTAAAAGAAATGGACACATCACTGAATATATATCCTACAAAACTGAACGATGAAAGCAAAATGAAAATATACAAATCAATAGCAAGAATCTCAATTGAGTTAATTATAAAAAGTTTCCTGTCTTTGAAAAATCTAAAGATTACATATCATCAATCCTCAAATTTTGTTAAATCCTTGTGGGATAAATAATATCAATTGTCCTACTCTAGGCAAATTTTAATGGAGAAAATACTTCAGAATTCATTCACCAAAGCCGAGTTTACCTTAATACGAAAACTAACAAAACAACAAAAATGAAGGGAAAAAAGTCAGTATCTTCAAGGAACAGAAATGCAAAAGTTCTTGACAAAACATTCATCAATACATTTAAACACACATTAAAATATTTAATAGCATGAAAAAGTGGATTTTTATCTTCAGCATTCAAGAATAATTCAACATTAGCATGTAAGGAGATGTTATACATCTGTCTAACAGAATGAAAGACAAAATCATCCTAGTAAATGCAGGAAAGCTTTTGATAAAATTCAACATATTTTGTGCTCTCAGGTTTAGCTTCGTTGGCTAAGGCCCCACTCAGTAAATTCAACATATTTTATATGGTAAATTTTAAAAGCTTCCAACTCTAAGTATATGAGGAATGTAGATACCTAAACACAACAGAGACAATGTATATAAAATTTATAACTAATATCATACTGAAGGAGATAAATTGACAATCATTTTCTCTAGGATTCCTCAAAGAGCCAACTATGTATGTTTCAGCACTCTTACTCAGTTAAATACTGGCAATCTAAGCCAGTATAACCAGGAAAAGAAAGAAATTAAGTCACCTCAAAAAGGAAAAGAGAGTGGTCAAATTATTCCCAACTGAAAGCAACATGATTTTGTATACAGAACAACATAAAATCTCCACTAAATATTACTAGAACCAATAAGCAAATTCAGTAAGTTTTCAGGATACAATTTAGCAAGCAAAAATCTATAGTTTTATATAGGAACTGTGAAATAGCTGATAAAATATATTTACAATAGCTATAAAAATACATAGGAATAAATTTTAAAAAGAAAGTGAGCAATCTCAAAGATGAAAATTAAAAACCACTGATGAAAAATTACAAATGTACAAATAAATTGAAAGGTACCCTGTGTTCATGGATTAGGATTAACATTGCTAAAACATTCATCTTCAAAAGGAATCAAGAGATTCAATTCAATTTTTATCAGATCACCAATGACACTCTTTATAAAAATAAGAACTTCCCCTAAGATTTCTATGAAATGAAAAAAAAACCTTCACATAGCAAAAGGAATTTGAACAAAAAAACAAATTTAGAGGCACCTGTACCTTACTTCAAAACACAGTGACAAGCTCTAGCAAACCAATCAAATATGATAGTGGCATAAACACAAACACAGAAAAATACAACAGAAAAAAGTACATGGAAAATTGAAAGAAATTCACATCTCATAGTCAATTAATTTTCAAAAATTCAGCAAGAAAATACATTGCACAAAATGTTTTCATTAGTAATGCCAGAAAAACTATTCACATGCAGAATAGTCTCATTTCTATTACTGCATAAAAAATAAAACTAAGAATGAAAACTAGATTTAACTGTAAGCATTACAATTATATTACTATAAGAAGCAAAATAGAGAATGCTTGATACTGGGCTCAGCAAAGACTTTTTAAGATATGACCTGAAAACGTAGGCAAGGAATGAAAATTAGCAAAGAAGTTTACAAAAAACTAAAAAGCTTTTCCATTTTGAAGAGATCAGAATGAATAAAGAAATCAGAATGAGTAAAAATATTTACATACTATTTATCCAACAAAGGATATGGCATAGAAAAACAACTGTAACTGACAGAAATTAACTTAATATTCCAAAATAGCTAGTAGAAAAGATTTTCAATTTTCCTATGCAAGTAAATGATATTTAATTAAAGAAAAAGAAATATCAAGTATTTTGACCTTATCATCATGCTTTATTTACATTTACTAATATGTTGCAAAGTGCTCCATAAATATGGAAAATTACTACATAAGAATTTAAAATATTTTTCAGTGAGGTTATTGGCAACATGAAAAGGAATTTTTCTTAGAGCTCAGCTAAGAGAAACTGATCATTGTCTGTAAAAAGTTTCCATGTTAACATTTTGACTTTACAACAAAACTGATAATTGTACTTCTTTTATGGAACCAGGTCCTTATGTATAGAACTTACCTCTGAGCCACCGTGTGTCACAGTGTGTTCTGTCCCAGTGAAGAGTAGTTGCACTGGGCCTGGAGGCCCATGACTGTAACACTATTTCGGGAGGTTGAGCCAGACGGATCATAGATTGGGCCTACACGGAGCAACTCAGTGGGATACTGTTTCAAAATAAAAATCAACAAATCCAGAGACTGAGAAATAAATCAGTGCAAAGGCCCTAGATTCAATCCCCAATCCCAGCACAGCAAACAAAAAAAGTTACTGTCCTTGTTCCTTCTCTGCCATTTAATACTTCCCTGGCATATTTTCTATGCACCTCTTTCCAAAAATCCAAGATAATTTACTAGAATCTAAACTAAACAAAATGAGTAATCTCATTTGAATGTTCATTAGTGATAGAATGAAATTAAACACATGTATTAGATAATTCAACCTTATTGAAAATTTCAAAATGTGTTTTGTCAAAACAAGATGATAAGAATTTAAAAATGGTTGTTATACTACTTACTGTTATCTCAAAATAGCTACTCAAGTTACCAGATACAGGCATGTAAAATTAATCAAACAATATGAGCACTAAGTGTTCCTTTTCATGAACTAAGAGAATTACTGACACAATATCTTTGCTGTTTTGTGTGAATATGTATATATATATATATATATATATATATATATATATTTCTCGTCCCTTCTTAAATCCTATTATCTTTATTGTTTTTTGTTTTGTTTTGTCATTTGCTTTTTTATTTTTCTGTGCTTTTTTCTCTTTAAAATAAATTTAAAAATTGAAAAAGAAAAAAATGTGTTTTGCCTTGTTTTCATTGTTTTATTTTTGTGGTTGTTTGTTTGTTTTCTTGAGACAGGGTCTTGCTTTGCAGTTCAGCTTGGCCACAAATTTCCACTCCTCCTGCCTCAGTCTCCTGCATGCTGGGATTGCAGTCATGCACCAGCATGCCTGGATTATTCCATTGTCTTCTGCTCAACTATTTAATAAACATTTCCAAAACCTACATACAGTAAACAATGTTCTAAGGTAAAAAATTGAATGTAAATCAGAACAAAACTGGCAACTAAATTTATTGTATAACTGATTTAAGGGTTAGTTCTTAAGTAGCATCCTCATTTTCCCGCTAATGTTCTAAAAAATATTGCATCATGATAAATCCACTGATTTTTGGTTTTCAAATCCAGTTTTCATGATGCATTTATCAAAGCATTGTTTTATTTTTTTAAAGTTGATTAGTGTAGAATTGTTTAAGTACCAATTGAATTTACTAAGAGAAGAATTAGTCTTCATCAATTTTATCTTTTACCATTTATAAATAAATCCAGTAATTTATGATATGTAGTCATTTTCTGGCTCTACTCTGACAGATGTTTAAATTAAGAACTCTGACTCTAAGCTGTGTGCATGATTTATTCAAATAATGAATACATTCTAAACATTCTTCTAACACACAAATTTCACTGAGACATTTGTGTTGTGAAGTACATGAAGAAAAATTGAGATATGTAAAATGATTTTCTATCTCTTATTTTGAACCAGAAAATAGATGATTGAAATGAAACAGAAAATTGGTTAAGAATATGTGTGAAACTTTCATTTTCCTATGTAAAAGCTAGCTTAAAAACATAATTTTTTCAATCATTATAGCAGAGAGAGAAACACTGTAAATTAAAGTGCACTTATTGGATATTTGGTGATTTGCAAATCCTGGGGATGTACTTCTCCTGGAAATTGTAATTCTTGCTGTGATGAAGGACACCGTAACTACCTACAGAATTACACGTACCGTGCCTAATGTCAGTCTGTTGCCAGAGTAAATCCTCTTGAAAAGGAAAGAGGCTCAAGCTTTGTATGGGCTTGGATCTCACCATAACTAGTCCACTTCAGGTGGTCAGAGCAGATGTGTAGTTGCTGTTGTTGTGGTGGCAAAAATGAATAACTTCTGCCTTCCATAATCCCACTAGGGTTTGCCATGGAGAAAAAAATTTAATGTTAAGTTGGACACTATTTCACCTTATGTGTTTAACCTGACTCAACCACTGGATTTGTCTGTGAGGAAATGTTGGCTGATTCACAGAGCTCTGTGGACATAGGATATAATAATGTGTTCTTTCCTGTTTCTAAGGTAGTTTGCATCTTGTTAAGTACAGCATTTTAATATTTCTATTATTCACTCCTACACTATTACTAAGTATATGTTCTTTTTTTTTTTTTTTCAATAATGCTATTTAGCTATTAAGCAATCTATTCCCACTGTATTGTTTGGTCTTTTCGTTATGACCTTTTATTTTGTTTTATTTGTCATTGTTTTTGCTCTGATGTGTTGATGGCCATTCTACATAATTTTGGGGAGGAATCATTTCATAACTACTTGTGATTAGGGTTTGTCTGAGGCCTAGTATCTTTCCATGCAAACCAGCTGTATTAAGTGGAGATACAACTCCATGTGACTCCAGTCCACAATTGAGGCCTCCAAGTATTGTGATACTGTGATGCTCCAGGACAAGACTGCATCAAGTGAAGATGAAGACATCTGGTTCCTTGCAACCCACTAATAATTCAAAAAAGGGTTTCACCCTGGGGAAAGAACAAACTTCTCATTCACCTGCCATCTCTCTCTCTCATCCTCATCAACATAAATTCCTCATTAGCATAAGACCAGTGATACCCTGTGACTTATCCTGTAACCTCCTCACCATTTTCCTCAAAGTTAATGCCAAAATAAGTACTGAGGTTCTGGCTGCCTCTCAACCACTTGTTCCTGTGAATAACTGTTTGTCCCAGATTCCCACTGCATCATCATTTTGTCTCTGCTGGGCTCTTTCTTTTTACCTTGTGCTGTAACACTTTGCAGGAAATTGGACACTCACTGCATGGGTCCCTGATAATGATGCAAAGGGAAATTCTGGAACCCAAAATTAACACTTTAAGTCAATGTTTTATTAGTGAATTAGCATCTGTTATACTTACTTTTTAACAGTATTATAATATGCCAAAACATTCAAATTTGCTTTGAGCCGCCAAAATCATAAGCCTAGTCAGGAGAAGCACAGGTTTAGCAAACATCATTAGGAAATGGCAACTGCACTTAGATATATATATATATATTCCATGCATAATTATTTAATACTAAATGTATTTGTTCCATTACAACAGAAAATATTTGGTCTAGACAAAATTTCAGAAAGATAGAGCTTTTTTTCAAAGAGAAATTATGTCTGAATACTAACATATCATGATGAACATATTTCAGTCCATTTATATTTAAATAACTTTTGATTATTCCAGATCTCAAAACAATCCTCTTCTTAACTTTTGCTGCCTCTATAAATGGGAAATAGGCAGAACTAAGTTTATGCGTCAATGAAGAGATTAGAAACTTACATATGTTACATCCATTTTATAATTTATGCCCACATAATTAGTTCTTGATCCATGAATTTACTTGGAACTATAATACAAAATACAAAGATCCATCTTGTGAAATAAAAGCATATGTTTGGCTCACTTATTTTTTTTAAACTTTACTTTCAAGTGAAAATTTTGTTAAACTATAGTTTTAGTTATTCACTGAACTGGAAACATAGTATCTTTAATACAACGTGCTTGCAAACCTGACTTGCCACATGTTGAAGACTAAAACTGGACCTCTGTCTTTCACCACGCATTAAACTAAGGTTGAAGTGGCTCAAAGATTGAAATATTAAAATGGAAACACTAAATCTGCTGGAAGAGATAATAGGTAGAACTCTTGAAGACACAGGAACAGGCAAAGCCTTTTGTATTTTAAGAGACAATATTCAGTCACTGTAACACTAGCTGTGTTAGTTTCCACAGAAGGTCTTATGAACATTATCTCCCAATATAGTTTTGAGTATTCCCTTCTATTTTGTATAAAAATTAGTTTACATGGCTAGTAATAGAGATTAAAATGATGGTATGACATTTCCATGATTAGTGTATGAAAGTCAAATGTTTGTCATGGGCATCCTCTCTCTGCTTTGAAACATTCACAGTAAGCTCATACAAAGCTTCCATGCTATTTGCAGGCCTACCTAAAGGCCAATCTGGTAAGCTGAAAGTTTCAGCAATATGAATGCAGTCTCACCTGGGTAGCATGATCACACAGATTGCTGTGCTACACAATCTCAAATTACCTTTCAAATATTCCATGTGAAGTTCACACCCAGAAAAAAAATTAATAATACACAATCAAGTACATTAAAAGAAAATATAGGAGGACTCCTCCTTCTCTAAATATGTTTTCTAAATATATTCCTCTTCTCTTTCACAATTTGTTCATAATTATATTTCCAAACAGTTCTACTTCTTACTTAATCTCTGAATAAATCTCTGGATCAGCAACAGTTGATCTCCTCCAAAAAAGATAGATAAAGATTTTGCAGATTCCACCCTTAGGTGAAAAGGTTCTTCAGTTTTCTAGAAAATGATTTTAACTGGTCAACCTGATATAAGGGAATGAAACTCCTAACCTACTATGTCCATGAGTTTGTGGGGGATTTTTGTTTTTTTATTGGTACCGGGGATCACACTCAGGACCACGTGCTTACAAGGCAGGCACTTATGCTGCTGAGCTAAATCCCCAGCCCGAGCTTGTGTTTTCTAACACTGAAGAATAAATTTTAGGAACATCAGTGGTTAAGAGCAGAATATATTTATTGAGAGAAAGAAAGCTTCTGTCTGGAGAGAGGCAGAAGGGGGTCATGAGTGGGTTGCCAAAGACTCTGTCTTTTTTTAGGGACTTTTATAGAGTAAAACTATGGTTCAAGGTGGGGGAAGACTAGGAGCTCACAAGGCAGATAGGCATAAGGTGGGACAGAACTATAGTTAGCCAATAAGATCAATAGTTCAGGTAAAATTGATTACATTAGGAACAAATGGAGAAGCAAGTCACATAGAAAGCAGGAATTCTTATGGAGCAGTAACTCTTTTTTTAGGGGGATGGGAGCTGTTTAGGGTAACAATCTTCAGGATATGGATGCATTTGTTTGGTCTTTTGTCTTGAGACCAAATAGGTAGGAGGCGTCAGAGCTGATTGAAGGCCTGATCTTGAGTCTCAGTCCATTTTAGGGGATCTTGTGTAATTCCCTTTAAAGCATCAGAGAGGTTGTGCCTCCTCTTTAAAATTAATGATCCAAAGCCTGCAATACCCTACAGCTCTAAAAAATTCTCACATCTGTTTTTTCATCTTGGGAACAGGTATCTGTAAGATAGCCTGTATTCTTTCAGAGGACAGAGTCCCTTTTCCTTCATGAATTTGGTACCCCAGTTAGGTTACACACTGCTGACAGAGATGGGCCTTTTTAGCAGAAACTTTATATCCTTGCTTACTTAGAGTCCACAAAAGGGCCTCAGTGGCACTTATACAGTTCTCATGAGAATCAGTGGCTGTCAGGAGGCCATCAACATACTGCAACAGCGTTACATTGGGGTACTCCTCTCTATAGTTCAGGAGATCTCTAACAAGGGCCTCATTGAATAGGATGAGGGCATTTTTGAATCCCTAGGGTAGGCATGTCCAAGTTAGTTGTTCAGACACTCCTGACACAGGATCAGTCCATTTAAAGGCAAAAATTGGATGGCTTACCGGAGTGATGGGCAGGTGAAGAGAGCATCCTTTAGGTCCAGTACTGAGTCCCAAGTTCGATCTGGGCTCAGTGAGCTTAGCAACATATAGGGGTTGGGCACAGTAGGGTGGAGAGTCACGACTCACTTGTTTACCTCTCGGAGATCCTGCACTGGTGGGTAATCTTGGGTTCCAGGCTTTTGGACAGGCAGTAACGGAGTGTTCCAGGAAGAGACACAAGGTTTTAAGACATTATATTCTTTTAGTCTTGCTATAGGCTTAGCAATGCCTTGGCGTGCCTGCAGACTTATAGGATATTGCTTGAGCCAGATCAGGGTTGCCTGAGGGAGGAGCTCTATGACCAAGGGAATCTGGTGTATTGCTAGGCCTGGGGGATTATCCTCTGCCCAAACATTAGGGATCTCCTGTTTCTAGTGCTGCAGGAGCATATCATCACCTAACACCTTAGGTTCTTCTAGCAAGTGGTGTCCTTCCCCCTCAGGATAGAAAGCATACACCTTGGTGCTATGGAGTTCATCAGGTGCTTCAGAGCCTAGCGTCATGGTTGGAGATGCTGCTTCAAAACTGAGTTGGGACTTTAGTTTGTGTAAAAGGTCCCACCCTAAAAGGGGATCCGGACACTCCAGTACCCAGAGAAACTCATGAGAGATAATCTGCCCAGGTCTGGCAAGCCAGGCTTGCAGTTTCGGATAGACCTTTTCAGTACCACTGGCTCCTAATACTTTCAGTTTCTTTTTTTGTCAGAGTCCCTAATGGCTGTGTCAAAGCAGAATGAGCCACTCTGGAGTCTACCAGAAAATCAACAGGTTAGCCTTGGGCTAAAGGGGGCAGCAGAGCCCTGACCCCCTCAATCTCGGGATAATAGCATCTTTGCATTTTTTCTCTTTTTGCTTTTAGTCTGGGGCAATTTCTACATCAATGTCCCATTTCTCTACAATAAGCACATTGATCCTTATCTAGTGGAGGGCGCTCCTTGCCTCTTTTGTCATCCTTGTCTTTGCTATCTGGAGGCGTAACTCTTGTACCTAAGATTTCCAGCACCTTGGTTACCTTTTTACCATTGATCTCCTGCCAGCTCTCCCGATTATCAAATACTTTATGAGCAATTTCTATGAGCTGACTATGGGGCATCCCTTCAAATCCCTCAAGCTTTTGCAACTTTAACATCTGGGGCTGATTGAGTAACAGAGGCTACATTAATGCCCTTGCATTCTCAGGTGCAACCGGGTCTAGGCCTCCAATAATTGCTCTAGATAACCCGATGGAGATTTAATAGCCAATTGTCTTACCTCTGAAACCTTGGACAGATTTGTTTGTGGGTCTCTTGGCAGCACCTCTGAGGGCTCTAAGGAACAACTGGTGATACTGGGCTAGAGCCTCCCTACCTTTTGAGGTGTTGGGGTTCCAGTCAGGTTGAGATAAAAGGAAATTCTGGTTCAGGCAATCTGGGTCCGAGGATGAATTTCCATCTGGATCCAGCACTGCCCTTTGTCCCAATGCCTGAATATGCTCTCTCTCCTCAGGGGTGAATAACACCTGCTGACTATCATCCCAACTGGGAAAATGGGTAGAGAAAATGGATTTTTAAGAGAGAAATGAGACCTTGGTGGTCTTTAGAGAATGGTGGGTTTTGCCCTTTCCAATTATATAGATAGGAAGTAAAGAAAGGAACATAGACAAAAATGGGGGCTTAGAGTTGGGCATCTATCCTGCAAGGGGCAAAGCATGGGAGTGGGGGGCAGTGAAGGAGGAATCTGATGACTCTGGGTGTGGTCGGCTCCTGGTCCAGATAGGGCTCGGTGGATGACGAAGAGGTTCCTCTTCTTCTGGCGGTGCTGTTGGTGCCGCGGGTGGAGCCGACAGGTGGTAAGGGGGTGGTAGCATCTTCTCCACATCTCCCTCTGGTAGGACCGGTGGGGCAGGTGGTTTAGGTTTCAGTTTTTCTCTTAGCGGTGTTAGCAACGGAGGGTTACTGGGCTGCTGCCTGGAAGCCTTAACAAACTTTTCTTAACCAGGGAGGAGAATCAAAAATAAGAACAAATCTGTATATAGACAATTTGGTCAAGATGAGTTGGAAGGCTGAAGACGTATCTCCGGACTGCCTCCACCATAGTCATGTCGAAGATACCGACAGATGGCCATTCAGGGACTCCGCAAGGCCACTCCAAGGAAGCAAGCACGTGAAGTCTTTTGGGATGAACAGGTTCTCTGTATCCCTGGGCTCTTTGCTTAAATTCCTTAAAATGATTAAGAACTAAAGTTAGAGAAGTTAAAGGCACAGATGAAGATCCTTGTCCCATGGTGACTAGTAAGAAAATGGTTGGTTAGACACACACACAATAAGGCAACACGGAAGACACAAAAACACCAACAATACACACACACCCTCTTTTGTCCACTATTGAGCATCCTAGAAGGTAATACAATTGAAATCCTCTAGGCTGCATTAGATCTGGAATGGAGTCAAGTGAAAAGCAGTTCCTGGTTTACAAACTATGACCAGGTAAATACCAATACCCGACCATACAAACTATGAACAAATAAATATCAATATCAGACCATACAAATTATGAAGGGGTAAATACCAATATCTGACCATACCAATGGGCAAAATGCCCCCAAACCTGGAGGGTGTCCTGCTCTGGTGCAGAAAGAGCACTCAGGCTCCGCTACCAAATGCAAATGCACACCAAAATACAAAAGAACCAAGGAAAAGTATACATAAAAAACATAATTACAGAGTACCGACCCAATGAAATGACTTGAGGAAAGAAAAAAGGGGGCCCTTTTGGGGGTTCTTAGGGTTAATCCTGGATAAGCCCCCAAATGTACCCCAAAAGGCCACACCCCAAAATAAAATGAAAATAGTAAAAAGGCAAAAAGAATAAAAACGCCAAGATGTCTTGGAGGGAAAAGAAGAGAGTGCTTTTTTATTTAGACTGGTATCCATTGACACAGAGTGAGGGTGGAATTTACACTGCTGTGGAACTAGGCTAAAATTTGGGGGTGATATATAAAGGGGAAAAAGTACAAAGATGTGGGGGGCCCACACCTGTGCATTCCAGAGGAAACAGGGCATCCTGTTTGTTTTTTTTAAAGGTCAAAGGGCATGTTGCATACAGGACAGAATGGCGGTGCTAAGAGTTTGATTACAACATAAACAAAGCAATTAAAAACAATGGGCAATTATTTCAAATAATTATAAACAACTGTCAAAGACAAAGCAAAATTTGAAGCATAAAATTTGTTACCTAAATGAGTCCCAGTCCAGAGTTTATGAAGAAAAAGAAAACTCTCACCTCTATCCATGATCTTGGTGGATGACCTCCATATGATATAGAGGAAGGAAACTCCCAACCGTGTCCACAAGTTCATGTTCTCTAAAATCAAAGAATAAAATTTAGGAACAACGGAGGTGAGAGCAGAATATATTTATTGAGAGAAAGAAAACTTATTTCTGAAGAGAGACAGAAAAGGGTCCCAAGCAGGTTGCCTATGACTCTGTCTTTTCCAGGGAATTTTATAGAGTAAGACCATAGGTTCAAGGTGGGGGAAGACTGGGAACTCACAAGGCAGATGGGCATAAGGTCGGACATAACTACAGTTAGCCAATAAGATTAATAGTTCAGGTAAAGTTGATTACATTAGGGACAAATGGGGAAGCCAGTCACATAGAAAGTGAGCATTCTTACAGAGCAGTTACTCTTTCCTAGGGGGATGGGAACTATTTAGGGTATCTATCCTCAGGATATGGGTGCATTTGTATGGCCTTTTGTCTTGCAGCCTAGTCCACAGCAGGAGGTATCAGTTTCCTGCAGCTGCCAGGTGTCTGCAGGAGGACCTAGCCCTATCTCACTGCCTAAAATATTTTTGACTAACTCAGCTGCCTGCAACAAATTGATGAATTGGATAGTTTTGCTTGAAAAGTTGAATCAGCTGAAAGACATCACTCTGACTTAACCTATCTAAAGATGTGGATCTTACCATTAAGAATTTTTTAGAGTCATAGAAATTGTTATCAGTCATTTATACTACATTGAAACTTCAAACTATGGGGCCAGGGATTTAGCTCAGTGGCATAAGCACCTGCCTGGCAAGTGGCAGGTTGTGAGTTTGAACCCCAGAAACAAAACAAAAAAAGAAAGAAAGAAAGAAAGAAAGAAAGAAAGAAAGAAAGAAAGAAAGAAAGAAAGAAAGAAAAAAAACCTTCAAACTATAATCATGCATAAGTAAAAGTCTTTTTATTCCTTGAAAATCAATAAATTCATTTGAAATTTAGCTATAAAACACACACACATAAATACATATATGGCATTCATATGTTGTATAAATATTTGTATGCATCTAAGTACTTACAGAAAAAGGTCAAGGAAAAGTGTATATGAATATGTTGTTACAAATTATAGGAACACTAATGGTGACAATCTAGTTAATTGTAATTTTTTTAAATTTTACAACATAAAAAGAGAAAATCATTGAACAGTAAACTACGGGAAAATAATGGTGGAAGTTTTCACCATAATGTAACCTTTTCTTTAGAAAATTGTTTTAGTATAAAAAGTAGTTTAATTACAATATGTTAGTGACAGTTATGTTGTAAAATTTAATTATACACAAATGTGGATGAACATCATCTATACAAAAAATCATCTCTAAAATGAAATATCAGAACAATATCTTTCTACCAATCAGATATTCTCTAAATCATAACACAGTATATACTTTCTTGATTAGTATATATTAATCTATAATAAATTTACAAGTAATATTTTCTATGCCCCAGTATTTCTCTGAGGTATTGTAAATTCAAAGAAAAATGAGACACTATTCATTATTTGTGGGAAACACCATCCAAAAATAAACTACTATGTATTCTGACATAGGTAATGTTGATTATAAAAAAAAAAATTCACGTTGGAGCAAATGACAAGTTATTTGTTTAATTAGTTTTGCCTAGAAAAATATGAGTAAATTTAGATACAGTGAACTTTACTATTTCATAAGAATCATGGAGCTGGGGATTTAGCTCAGCAGCATAAGTGCCTGCTTGGCAAGTGCTAGGTCATGAGTTTGATCCCTAGTATCAGAAGGAGAGAGAGAGGGAGAGAGAGAGAGAAAAGAAACATGGAAAAGCATTAGTCTTTTTTGTTGTTTATATTTTATCATCTAGGGATTGAACCCAGGGCCTACTCACAAGACACATTCTCATTCATTTTTTATTTTTATTTTGAGATTTGGCTTAATTCAGTTGCTAGACTACAATTCCTCAACTCCAATTACTCAATCATTGAATCCTCTTCTCTCAGCTTATCAGAATGCTAGGATAATAGAACTGTGAAAGCAACCATGGAATTTTTCTCTTTAAGAAGAAATGCTCAGAATGAGCTGTTACCTATTGTTAGAGAAATAAAAAGTTGAAGAATAATTTGCATCCAAATCACATAACGCTGAGGTTAAAGATTCCCATTATTAGTTTTGCATCACAAAATTATATTTCCTAGTCTGTTTTTGAAGTCAGCAAACTTTTCTTTAATGACCTACATAATACACAGTGACATGTAACAACATACTGCTTGACAATGGACATAGAAAGTTTATTGATGAAACATGAGTATATGAACTGCATATGAGAATTTTCCTGGCCTGATTCCTAGATGACTGGCACCTAAACTGAATCTACTCTTTGTACTATGCTCAATCAGTAATCTCCAAGTTTTGATTCATTTCTACATATTGCACATTTTTCATTTTTGACTTGGAGCTCTTGATGTTTATATAGCTCAAGTATTTTTGAGGAACTGCCTTTTACCTCCATTAGATATCATCACTTTTACATATGCATACAATATTTCTACATATGAAAGTACAAATTTATAAATACCTTGAATATATGGTGAAATGACAAAATTCAGAAAAGACAAGTAAATATTGATAATTGAAGAGTCAAGAGGGTTCATATATATCAAAGAAACAATGATGGAACCAAGATTTTCCAAGACAGTCATTTCTGAAAATATTTTGGCACATTTTTTAACATCAAAAATATTCTTGTAATACCAAATCATGTGATCAATTTTTATTGGAAGTATAACCACCATATGATAACCAGTGTTTTGCCACCATAAATGCTAACAATCAAGAAAGAAAAGAGAAGTTGTATGCAGTTCCTCCTTGGAAAGCAGCTGGTCACAAGTGAGGTAAGCATAGTGTCAAGTGTCTGAGAAGTAGGTCACACTCCCTTTCAGGCCATGATGTGCAAATCAAAATAACTATGTGACAACACTGGTGTCTTATCAACTTGGCAAAAGTTAAGTTAGAAAATAGAAGATTAGCAGATTTAAAAGGGGCAGCCAAATTCGAACTGTTAATACAGTAAAAGGATGCTGCTCTGCCCTCTGTCCTCAAGAAACTATCTAAAAATCATTAATGAGGGATGCAAGAAGTTCAGTACAGAGATGTTATGATAATGGAAAATTTAAAGTTCATTATTAGGACAAAAGACAAATTTAATATAGGTGATCTGTACTGTGAAAAGTATGCAGCACTTAATTGTAAGCAAATACACATGGATCTGTCTTATAGACAAACAATCAAAAAATAAGGGTTTGGCAAGATGGCCAACTGAGTGGTGGCACAATAAGAGAGCTTCTCTGAGGAAAAAAATAAAAATAAAAACAACTCAGATGCTGGAATCTGGCAACATGGAGAAAACCAGACAAAAGGAGAGAAATTCTCATGACCCAGGAAGAAACTGAGGAAAAAGAAAAAGAAAAAAAAAAGAAAGAAGAAAAAGAAGCATGACAGAGGGCTGGAGCTGGGCGAGCCCCGATCTGTGTACCGGAACGTCTTAAATTCAGGTGACTCATGATCGAGCTGAGGTTGTGGCCCTGCCGAGAGCGGGGGTTGGTGAGCTCCAGACCCTCAGCTGGAGGAAGCCCTGAGACGGGGAGTGGAAACAGCCAGTTAAGCTGCACAAACTTTGGTGAGTGGCAGAATTTTAATCCCCAAACCGGGAGGACAGGCTAGGCCACATTTTGGAGTTGGGCAGGGCCTGCATGAATTGGGCCCTAGGCAGCGTCTGCTGATGACTCCTAGTCCAAAGCAGATTGGTGGGATCTGCTCGGGCAGGGCCATGCCCCTGGTTGAAACCCAATAGCCAGGGATGAGGCTTTCCTGGGCCAGTGGCATCCCCAGGGAATGCACAAACCTGTTGAAGCATTAACTGGTTGACTGGCATAGGGGGAGGAGCCAGCTCTCAGCTTGCAACTCACAGATCCGCTGCAGACTGAGGAACGGTTCTTCCCTAGCAAGTGTGCTGCAGAGAAACTGTAAGCAAAATGAAAGGCCCAGAGACCTCCACCACCCACCAGTCTGAAGGGGGCCGAAAACATGACAAGACAGAAAGAGCAAAAGGTCCCCAACTGCGAAAATAGGGAAAGTGAGTTCAACAGAGGTAAATACAGAGGAGGTTTAGAGCAGCAAACCTGTAATGTCAGAGACAGCCTCATCGGAAATAAAGAAATACATCCATGACCTCATCATAGAATTTAAATCTGAAATTCTAACTCAGGTGAAGCAAGATATAAGAAGACTAATAAAAGAAGTCCTGGGTGATCCTCTAGTAGACACAAATGAAAGAATAGAGGAACCTAGAGAAAGGAGAGAAGCCTTTGATGAAGAATATAAACAAAACCTAGAATATATGAAACAGATCCAAAGAGAATATCAGGAAATTAAAAACTCCATTGAAACCTGGCAAAACCTTTTAACAGAAACTAAAGACAAACTTTCAAAACTTGAAGATAGATTTGCAAAGTATGATCATGAAAGGAAGGATCTCT
>PVLA01006368.1:0-25922 GCA_004027455.1 Hydrochoerus hydrochaeris | reverse complement strand
TTACAAAGGCTAGAAGATGACAAGAGGATTTATAACCTAACAATAAAATATATGAATGAAGATGCAGCAACAAATACAAATGAAATAAAAAGTCTATTCACAGAAATAATTAAGGAAAATTTCCCAAACATCGGTAACAGAAGTAAAGTTCAGATAAATGAGGCATATAGAACTCCAGCCAGCTACAACCCAAACAAATCTATACCCAGACATATAATAATCAGGATCCCAGAAATCTATCACAAGAACAGAATATTAAAAGCAGTCAGAGAAAAGAAACAGATTATCTATAAAGGAAAACTCATCAAAATCACAGTGGACTTCTCAATGCAAACCATCAAATCACAAAGAGCTTGGAGTAAAATATTCCTGAAAGAAAATAACCTCCAACCCAGAATGATGTAGCCTGCAAAACTGTCTCTCAAAATTAATGGAGAGACAAGGTACTTCCATGACAAAGAGGAACTGGGGGAGTTTGTGACCACCAATCCAACCCTGCAAAGAATACTGAAGGACATTCTAGCGAGAGAGAAGAAAATCACCAGGGTTCCAGGAATAATGGCAGAAAGGCCTCAAAGAAAGGGGCAGACAGTGCAATCAAGGAGAAAAGTAAATAAATAACAACAGAAAAATAGCATGGCAGAGATAAAACAGAGAAGATTGGTTATATCACTGTTTTATCTTGACTGATTTGTTTTGAATCTGGTATGCTTGAAAGTGTTGAGTCTGAGAGTAGGGGCAACTACACTGAAGATGACAGGATTCAATAGGATACCCATTCTGGTTTGATTGTTATCTGCCTTTGAAGTCCTATAATGTCTCCAATGTTTAGATTTCATTAATAGTGTAATGCTAAGTTTATATTTGAAGATATAGACAATTTTATTGAAAATAACTAGAGACATCACAGTGACTACTGTAGATCACCTAATGTTGTGTTTTTGTATGTTCTTTTCATCTTGTGTTTCTCTAGGAATTTGTATTGCTGACTTGTTTGGATTTGTTTCTCCCTCTAATACAGAAAGGCTAGGTATATGTGTAGAGACTTATACATGTGTAGAACTTCTAAGTAGTTTATGAGAATGGATTATAGTTATTATAAAGGAAAAAAAAGGAAAAGAGAATATTCTAAAGGATATAACTGCATGTACATTTGAGTGTGTGGAATTAATAACCATGTTGCTAAAGTTTTAGTTGGATGGATGAGCAAAATTGACTGCAATCTCACTGTTTGGATGTCCACTTTGTGGACTTTAGTTTTGTAACTTGAACAACTGTATCTAAGAGGAAAGTATATAATTATCAACTAGTGATTTTTACTGGTTACTATTTTTGTTTTTGTTTTGTTTTGTTTTTGAGATTTTGTATTGTTTCTACCCTCTTTCTGTTTCAAAATTTTTTCTTTAAATAAAACAATTTTTAAAAAAGCAAGAGGAGGAAAAGAAAGTGCTCTAAAAGAGATAACTATATGTATACTTAAGTGTGTAGGATTGATAATCATGTTACTAAGTTTTTGTTGGATCAGTGAATAGAACTGTTTGCAGCCTCACTGTTTGAATGTCCACTTTGTATGCTTAAATTTTGTAACTTGAACAACTATATCCAAGAAGACAATATGTAATGTATCAAATAGTGATTTCTTGCTGTTTATTTTTTTTGAAATTCTGTATTGTTTCTACCCTTTTTTTCTGTTTTGCTTCCTCCCCTTTAAATAAAATTTAAAAAATAAAAATAAAAAATAAATAAAAAAATAAAACCCAGAATGAAGATATCTTAGTGACTTTCTTGACAAGGGAAAAAATATGCCACATATATAACTTAATGCCAGAGATCTATATTTTAACTTGTAGTTTTGAGACAGTTCAGTCTAGTCAGGTACCTGCAAGGTAAGAAGAGCAGGGTGGAAAGTTTCCATAGAGGAAAACTTTTCCCATCCTGGTGGTCAAAGCCAAGGGAGAACAGATGAACTATGAACAAAAATATCCAACCATGCTAGTAGCATTTCAGCTACAGAGCCCTCAAGCCTTCCATAGACATGAAACTGAGGGAACATTTAGATCTAACAGTACAGGTACATAAAACAATATCATGTACATATAATGAAAAGACACATCAATGTTTAAAAATACATAAATATTCAACATTTTATTGAGCCTTTTATTCTTTCATTTAATATATATTTAATTGCTGTTTAGAATTTGCTATGTGCTGGAAATACATTCATGAGCAAAGAAGATAAAAATAATACTGTCATGAAAATTTGAGTATAGAGGAAGGCTATGGTTCAAATTATGACTCTCCAAAGCTCATATGTTGAAACTCTAGGTCCAGGGTATAGCTTAGCCACACAAATGCCTGCCTGGTATGGCAAGGACATGAGTTTTATAACTGGTACCAAAAAAAAAAAAAAAGAAAGAAAGAAAAACAAACAAACAAACTGTAAACCACAGTACCTCATAATGAGACCTTTTTTGTAGATAAGACCTTAATGATGTAATCAAATGAAATCCATGTCAGTAAGACATGCTCTAATCCCTTCAGAATGGTTTGTTTGATAAGAGGATATTTCCACACAAAAGATACACATAAGAGGAATTAATGTTACTTTTTTGCATGAGAGAGATAATCATGTAAAGAGACAGCATGGACAAAATGCAGACATTCAAGTGAAGGAGAGAGGCATCAAAAGAAATCGAACTCACTTGCCCCACTGTTCTTAGAATTTTAAACAGAGAAATTGCAGAAAAACATATTTCCATTGCTTAACCAATCTGCTCTCTAGAATTTTGTTGTGGCAGCCCTATCAAGTTAACACAGGGAGGAAGTAAATCAATCAGTCAAATAAGGGAAAATAAAATTATTTCTGGTATTTTAAAGAAGTACATGTCTTTGGTGAGTTTACACCAGCAAAACCAGAGATGTTTATTGAGTGTTGGAATGCACCCTGATGAAGTGTGTTGTGAGGGGAATCAGAAGACAAAAAACAATGAATGGGGTATGAAGGACCCATAGGTCATGTGGAGAATTATCTTTGTGTAGAGAAGAGTGGAATTTATCTAAGTAACACAGAATAATGTGATCAGTTTCCCTATCCAAAAAATAGTTTACTTGCAGCATTCAAACTCAAATGAAAGAGGTGCACAGACTGTTTAGATGCATGGGCCTCCCTTGGAGCCCCACCCATCACAGAGACCACCCAGCGGAAGCCGGTAACTCCAGCCAGAGGTGTCTGGGCTGGTTTAGTCTTGGGCCTCTCTTGCAGCCCCACCTTCTCTACAGATGAACTTTGGGGACCAGGAAACTGGCCAGAGCCCTCACCCTTTCTCCCAAAACCTTGGACTACAACAGATTAACTGAATTAGCTTTAGGGGAGATTCAGTGACTGCCTCATCCAATCAGAAGATCTCAGCAGGCTCGTCAGTTTGGTGAGAATGCCCCTAAAATAGAAGTGTGGGTAAATATGGCTGGTAGTAAAGCTCCCTCCAACTAACTGTAAGACTTTAGTGAGTCTGACAAGAGTGGAGGTGACTCCTCCCTGCACACAGAAAACATCAGAGTGAGGAGTGTGCCAATAAGGACTCCCCCAACTTGGAGAAAATCAAAAGGGTGTATGAGACACAGAGGCACACAATAGAGACACAGTAGGGCCTCAGCTAACATAAATACTATAGACAGGGAGTTTTGGTGACCTGGAATAGCCAGAAGATAAAGTAATAGCAGGAACTAAAAGTTAACTTACATCAATACTACTAGACTTGACAGCCAAGGAAGTATATAGAACTCACCCAACAGGCCCTGCAGTGGGAAGTCAGGTGACTGGCCCACCTCTTCATTGTGGGACCCAGCAATTGGACAAATATTAACCTTATATTAGGACCAAAAGATCCATACTATCAACAGTGGACACTAGTGGGATTGAAGGACCAAATATTAACTTGAAAGGGAAAAAATGGCAAAAGGAAAAAGCAAAACACAATCTCAAACATCTGGTACACCAGGAGCAAGCACAGGAGACCTTGAAATTGAGGACTTCAAAAGTAACACACCAGAAACCTCTGAAAAGATAGCAAGTGAAATAAAAAAAAACAACTCCATGAGGCTATAGAGGAAATCAAATTTGAAGTACTCTCTCATGTAAAGATAGAAATAACAACCTTAGTAAAGGAGTTGCTGAGTGCAGCTAAACAAGAAATAAAGAAAAAAGTACAGGATCATGGGAAATGGATTGAAACATTGAATAAACAATATAGAAAGCATGCAGAATTCATGAAACAAACTCAGAGACATCCAAGAAACAAAAAAATTCTATTTGAAGTGTGCAAAACCATTTAAATGAAGCTGAGGATAGGTTTTTGGACCTCAAGAACAGGATCACAATTAATGAACAGGAAAGATTAGAACTTTAAAAAATAACTAAGCAGCATGAAGTGACAATCCAACAGCTTCAAGATGATGCCAAGAGAAAAAAATGTAAGATTAGTAGGCATCAATGAAGAGGCAGGAGCCAATGCAAATGACATAGCCAAAATATTAACAGAAGTAATAGAAGAAAATTTCCCAAACATAGGGAAAAAAATCTGATATGCAGATAAGTGAGGCATATAGAATGCCAAACAGTCATAACCAACATAAATCTATACCCAGATGTAATAATTAAGATCTCAGAATACAGCACAAAAACAGAATACTAAAAGCTGTTAGAGAAAAGATACAACTCACCTATCATGGAAAGCCCATTAGATTCACAGCAAACTTTTCAGCACAAACCCTCAAGTCAAGAAGAGCTTGAAGTGAGGTATTTCAACCCCTGAAAGAAAACAACTTTCAACCTAGACTGTTGTACCCAGCAAAACTTTCATTCAAATTTAATGGAGAAACAAGTTACTTTCATGACAAAGAACAACTGAAGAAATTCACATCCACCAAGCCAACCCTAAAAAGAGTATTGAGTGACATACTAGATAGAGATAAAAATGGCCACAATCCCCAGAACAACAACAGAAAGAAACCACAAGGTAAGACAAGCAATTAAACAAGGGGGAAAAGCAGAAAGCAAACAACTGGAACATAACATGGCAAAGTCAAAGCAGTACAAATCAGTGTTATCCATAAATGTACAATGGCCTTAATTCACCTATCAAAAGAAATTGGCTGACAGAATGGATTAAGCAGCATGATCCCACAATATGGTGTATACCAGAAACACATCTGACCCAAAAGGAAACTCATAGATTAAAAGTCAAAGGATGGAAAGCAGTATTCCATGCAATAGGAACCCAGAAAAAAGCAGGGGTAACTCTTCTATTTTCAGACAATGTGAACTTCAAACCTAAAATGATTAAAAGAGATAAAGAAGGTCACTATATACTTGTTAGTGGAAAAATTCAAGAGAAAAAACTAACAATTGTAAGTATATATGCACCAAATACAGGAGCACCCAACTATATAAGACAGGCACTAATGGACAGGAAAAACCAGATACAAAAGAACACAATTATAACAGGGGACCTTAACACCCCATTGTCACAAATAGTTAGATCAACTGGACTAAAAAGTCAGCAAAGAAATAATAAAACTGAATCATACCTGTGAGCAATTGGACTTAGTAGATGTTTACAGAGTGTTCCACCAAACCACATCAGAATACTCATTCATCTCAGCTGCACATGGGACATTCTCCAAAATAGAACATATATTATCCCATAAAACATTCTTAAGTAACTGCAAAGGTATTGAAATTATCCCATGCATACTATCTGACAATAGCACACTGAAATTGGAAATTAATGGCAAAAATTGTAAAACTTGCATAAATACATGGAAATTAAATAACAACTTTTTGCACAACCAGTGGGCTACATTTGAACTTAAAGAAAAAATAAAGCAATAGCTACAATTCAATGAATATGCAGAAACAACATACTGTAACCTGTGGAATGAAATGAAAGCAGTCCTAAGAGGGAAATATATAGCAATAAATAGTCATATCAGGAAAACAGAATGAGCACAAATAAACAAACTAATGCTTCATCTCAAGCTTCTAGAAAAAAAAGAGCAAGTTAAACCCAAAGTCATAGAAGAGAAGAAATCAAAGATTAGAGCAGAAATCAATTCAATTGAAACTAAAAAAAAAATAAAAATAAAAAGAATCAATGAAGCAAAAAGCTGGTTTTTTGAGAGAATAAACAAAATTGACAAACCTCTAACTAACCTCATAAAGAAAAAAAAAGAAAAAACCCAAATTCATGCAATAAGGATTGAAAAGGGGGAAATTACTACAGATCCCATGGAAATTCAAGAGATCATGCATGAATAACTACTTTGAAAATCTCTACTCACCTAGGGTGGAAAGAAGAGCAAATGGACAGATTTCTAGAAACATATGAACTACCAAAGCTCAACCAAGAAGATATAGCAATTTTGAATAACCCAGTTTCAGCTATTGAGATTGAAAATGTAATTAAAAACTTACCAACAAAGAAAAGCTCAGGTCCTAATGGATTCACTGCTGAATTCTATAAATATTTAGGGAAGATTTGATGCCAATACTTTTTAAAATCTCCAACTAAATTTAAAAGGAAGCAGTCTTCCCTAAATCATTCCTGGAGGCAATTATAACTCTCATACCAAAACCAGAGAAGGATCCAACCAAAAAGGAGAAATATAGGCCAATCTTACTAGTGAACATTGATGCAAAGATTCTCAATAAAATACTGGCAAATTGAATGCAGCAAATCATCACGAATATTATATATCATGACCAAGTGGGGTTCATTTCAGGAATGTAGGGATGGTTTAACATATGCAAATCAATAAATGTAATATACCACCTCAACAGAGCCAAAACCAAAAACCACATGTTCATCTCAATAGATGCAGAAAAAGCTTTTGACAAAGTCCAACACACGTTCATGATAAAAACCCTTCAGAAATTCAGAATACATGGTATTTACCTCAATCTTACAAAGGCCATCTATGACAAACCAACAGCTAACATTATGCTAAATGGACAAAAACTGAAAACTTTCACTTTAAAATCAGAATCAAGACAAGAATGTTCACTATCACCACTACTATTCAATATAGAGATGGAAACACTAGCCAGGGCCATCAGACAAGAGAGAAATAAAGATAGGAATAAAGATAGGAAAGGAAGAAGTTAAATTATTGCTATTTGCAGATAACATGATACTCTATACAGAAGACACAAAAAACTCCATTAAAAGACTATTAGAGGTAATAAACAAGTTCAGCAATGTATCTGGATACAAAGTCAATGCTCAAAAATCAATAGTATTCCTGTACACAAACAAAAAACTCACTGAGAGAGAAATTATGGAAATGTCACCCTTCACAATAGCATCTAAAAAATTGAAATACTTGGGAATCAACCTAACTAAGAATGTAAAAGACCTATCTGATGAAAATTACACTATGCTAAAAAAGGAGATTAAAGAGGACAATTAAAAAATAGAAGAATATTACTTGCTCTTGGCTAGGAAGAACCAACATTGTGAAAATGGTCATATTCCCAAAACTGTTTTACAGATTTAATGCAATACCAATCAAAATGCCAATGACATACCTCACAAATTTAGAGATAAAACTCCTAAAAGTCATTTGGAAACAGAAGAAACCTAGAATAGCAAAGGCAGTTCTGGGCAACAAAGACAAGACAGGAGGCATCTCAATTCTTGACTTGAAACTATACTTCAACGCCACAGTGATAAAATCAACTTGGTACTTGCAAAGAAATAGACCTGAGGATCAATGAAAAAGATTAGCCGATGCAAACACAAGGACACTCAGCCACCTGATATTTGACAAAGGGGCTAAATATGTTCACTCAAAGAAGGATAGCCTCTTTAATAAATGGTGCTGGAAAAATTGGCTCTCCACATGTCAAAGACTGAAACTAGACCCATGCCTATCACAATGCACAAAACTACAGTCTAAATGGATCAAAGATCTAAATATTAAAACAGAAACACTAAATCTACTGGAAGACAAGGTAGCTGGAATTCTTGGAGACATGGGGGTAGGTGGAGAATTTCTGAACAAAACACAAACTGCACAGGAAACACTTCAAAGAATCAACAACTGGGATCTCATATTATTGAAAAGATTTTGCACTTCAAAAGATCATCAACAGAGTGAAAAGAAAACCCATAGAATGGAAAAGAATTTTAGCTAACAATCCCTCAGACAAGGGAATTATATCCAGAACATATAAAGAACTGAAAAACATCAAGCCCCCCAAATTCAAAGTCCCTCTCCAAAAATGGGCATCTGAGATGAACACATAGTTCTCAGATGAAGACATAGAAATGGCAAATAAATACATGAAGAAATGTTCACCATCACTGGTCATTCTAGAAATGAAAATTAAAACAGCATTGATATTTCATCTCACTCTGAAAAGAATAGCTGCCATCAAGAAAACAACTGATAACAAATGTTGGTGAGGCTGCAGGGGAAAAGGAACACTGTTCACTGTTGGTGGGAATGCAGAATGGTGCAGTCACTATGGAAATCGGTATGGAGATTTCTCAGAAGACTAGATTTGGATGTTCCATTCAACCCATTTATTCACCTCCTGGGTATTTTTCCAGAAAACCTGAAAAGGTCATGTCACAGTGATATATGTCCTCCCATGTTCATAGCAGCACAATTTGTGATAGCTAAATCTTGGAAACAACCAAGATGCCCGTCAACTGCAGAGTGGATGAAAAAGTTGTGGTATTTTTATACAATGGAATACTACTCAGCTATAAACCTGATGATCTTGGTGCCTTCACAGGCAAATGGAGGCAACTTGAACCAGTTCTCAGAAGTGAAATAAATAAGAATCATATTCATAAACAACAAATTGTATCTCTAATGTAAAAAGTAATAAGAAATGTGGGAGTAACAAAACCCAAAATGTGTAATTGTTATTGTAAAAAAGAGAGGAAAAGAAAGTACTCTAAAGGATATAACTGCATGTATATTTAAGTGTGTAGGATTAAAAACCACATTACTAAGTTTTTGTTGGATCATTGAGCAGAACTATTTTCAGTCTCACTGTTTGAATGTCCACTTCATGTGCTTTAATTTTGTAACTTGAACAACTATTTCTAAGAGGAAAATACGTAATTTGTTAACTAAAAAAAAGTAATAAGAAATGTATGAGTAATAGAACCCAAAATGTGTAATTGCTATTGTAAAAAAGAGAGGAAAAGAAAGTGCTTTAAGGATACAACTGTATGGATGTTTAAGGATGTATGACTGATAACCAATATTACTAAGTATATGTTGGATTGTTGAACAGAACTGTTTGCAGTCTCACAGTTTGACTGTCTACTTTCTGTGCTTTAATTCTGTAACTTGAACAACTATTTCTAAGGTGACAGTGTGTAATTTGTCAACTAGTGATTTTTTTAGTGTTTATTTTAGTTTATTTCATTTTTTTGGAATTTTGTATTATTGTTTCCCTTGTTTTATGGGTTTTTTTTCTCTTTAAATAAAAAAAATTTTAAAACTCAAATGAAGATGTTATTTTTTATTAGTGACCCTACTTATTATTCATAGTTTGGAAACTGAATTCTAATAGGATTTGAACACTTTAAAATTGACACATTTCTTGCTCTATGGACATAGGGGCCCTGCCCTACTCCTTACACCTTGGTCCTAAGGGCCACCAGGATCATCAGCCCTGCCCTCTCCTCCTTCCACAGATCTAAGGGTGGGCAAGACTCTCAGCCTCACCCCTCTTCTCATTCCATAGACCTAGGGGCTGCCAGAATTATTGACTGCCCCTCCATGCCACCCTATAGAACTCAGGAGCAAGCAGAATTGCTGATCTTCCCTTCTCCTTGCTCCAATGGGATTGTTGGTCACCCTTCCCCACACCCAAAATACTGCAGCAGCCCATGGACAATTAGCAACCCTTTCAACCACTTGCAGAACCTTGGTGGGCTGGTGGGAGTCTCAGAAACCCCTCACTCATGCAGAGGATTACAGCAGGCTGTGATAGTGTGGTGAGTTTTCCCCCTCAAATAGAGGACCTCAGTGGGTAAACAGAAGCAGCATTTAACTCCCTGCAGAACCTTGGCAAGTCTGGCAAGAGTGTGGGTGAATCCTCCTTCCATACCAAGAACACCAGGTGGATTGAGGATAGGGCCAAAAAGAGCTTCCTCAATATGGAGGAAACCAAAAGGGCCCACAAGACACCCAGTGACATAGTAGGGTCCCAGCTGAGGTGCACACTATAGCCAGGTAGATCTGGTGGCCTGGATCAGCCTGACGCCATAGTAATAATAGGAACTAAGAGTTGACTTACATCAATACTCCTAGGCTAGTCAGCCTAGGAAGAATATAGGACTCATCCAACAGGCCCTAAAGCCAACTCAGGTGACTGCCTCCCCCACCTTTATTGTGGGACTCAGAAATTGGACAAATATCAAACATACAATAGAACCCTAAGACACACACAATGGACAGTTGAGACTAGTGGGATTGAAAAGACCAAAATATTAACCCAAGGCATGAAAATGACAAAAAAAGCAAAATACAATCTCAAATATCCAGTCCATCAGGAGCAAGTACAGGAGAAATCAAAATAGAGGATGCCAGTAATCATACATGTGAAATTTCTGAAAAGATAGCAAGTGAAATAAAGAAACAAATACATGAGGCTATAGAGGAAATCAGATTAGAAATAATCTCTCATGTAAAGAAAGAAATGACAACCTTAATAAAGGAGTTGCTCAGCATAGCTAGAGAAGACAGAGACAAAAAAAAGTACAGGAACATGAGAAAATGATGGAAATCTTGAATGAATAATATAGAAAACAAGTAGATGCATGAAACAAATTCAAAGAGATATCCAGGAAAAAAATTCTACTGAAAGCTAGTGAAGCCATTTGAATGAATCTGAGGGTAGAATTTCAGACCTTGAGGACAGGATCACAGGTAGTGACCATAGAAGGCTAGAACTTTTAAAAATAACAAAACAGCATGAAATGACAATATAGCAGTTTCAAGATGATGCCAAGAGAAACAATATAAGACTAACAGGCTTCAGTGAAGATGCAGGAGTCAATGCAAATGACATTGGTAAACTACTCACACAGAAGTAATAGCAGAAAATTTCCCAAACATGCAAAAAAGAATCAGATATACAGATAAGTGAGGCATATAGAATGCTAAACAGTCACAACCAATATAAATCTACACCCAGACATATAATAATTAAGATCCCAGAAATCCAGCATAAAAACAGAATACTAAAAGCTGTTAGAGAAAAGACACAACTCACCTGTCAAGGAAAACCTATTGGAATCATGGTAGATTTCTCAGCACAAACTGTCAAGTCAAGATGAGCTTGTAGCAAATGGATGCATGTCACATTTTGGAAATTTTTTCATTATTTCAACCTTTTCCCATAATTATTGTATGTATTATGGTGATCAATAGTCAGGGATCTTTGAAGTTAAGATGGTAATAGTTTAGGATTCCTCAAAGTGTGTCATATAAGACAATGAATTTAATAAATATAGGTATGTGTCTGATTGTTCCATTGAACTGTTATTTCTACATATCTATCCTCTCCTCAGGCATTCCTACTATCCATAATAACATACAAGTCTTGTCAGTGGCTTCCCAGTTTTTCATGGGAAAGTGTAAGTGGTACATCTATCATCTTAGATCAAACTCTAGAAGCGATTAAGCTTTACAAGGAAGAGATGCTGAAAGCAAAGAGAGACCAAAATCTAGTCCTCTGCCATCACAATTAGCCAAGTTATGAGTAAAGGAAAAATTTCTTAAAGGAAATGAAAAGTGATATTTCCATGAAAACAAAAATAATGAAGTAAAACAAACAAGTAGATGTTTCAATGCCCTGCACAATCAACTCATGCACATACCTTAAACCAAAACTTAATCTAGAGAAAAGCCTTTACTCTTGAATAAGTAGGCTGAGAGACTTAAGTAATATTCAGAAAAAAAGTTGGAAGCTAGCAAAAATTTGTTCATGAAGTTTGAGGAAAGAAGCCACCTCCACAACACAAAGTGACAAGATGAGTAACAAGTACTGAGGTAGAAGCTGCAAGGAGATCTAGCCAAGGTCATTGAAGAAGATGACTGCAGTAAACACAAGTGTTTAATAGAGATGAAACAGTCTTACTGCATTTTTAAGAAGATACCATTTAAGACTTTTGTACCTGGAGAGGAAAACTCAATGCTGGCTTTAAAATTTAAAATAAATTTGAATTACTGGTTAGGAAATAATGATTTGAAGTTGAAGTTAAAGATGATTATTATTATTTTAGGGTTCTTAAGACTTATATTCTGCCTGACTCCCTAAGTGAAAAACAAAGTCTGGATGACAGTAATCTGATTTTATGAATTTTCTTTTATTATATTAAAACCACTATTGAGATTTATAGGTCAAAAGCCAAAAAAAGGTTTTATTTCAAAAGATCACTGCTCATTGACAAAGTACCTGGTCACTTAAGAGACTGGAAAGTAATGAAAGATGAACTGAATACTACCTTTATGTCTGCTAATATAACATTCATTCTGTAGCTCATGCATGAGAAAGCAATTTTGATTTTCAAGTCCTATTATTTAACAAATAGATTTCATAAAGGTATACTTGCCATATGGAGTGATTCCTCTGATGGATCTAGGCAAATTAAATTGAAAATCTACAGTAAAGTTAAGTCTTAGTAGGGAATTTATGATTCCTAGGAAGAAGCCAGAATACCAATATTAACTAGTTTTGGAAAGAAGTTGATTCTAGCCCTCATGGATGAATTTGAGTTGTTTGAGGCATTATGGAGATAATACAGAGGTAACAGAGTAGAAAGAAAACTAGAATTAAAAATGGACACTGAAGGTGTGACTGAATTACTGCAAATTAAAACTAAAGATTAAACATCTAGAAATTGTTAGAATGAACAAAGAGAATGTCATCCTACAATGCAATAAACCTTGTTGAAATTACAAGAAAAGATTTAGAATGTTTAAGGGATTGACTCCATTATGAAAGAAGTTCCACTAAGGTAAAATGCTATCAAATAGCATAGTACATGCCAGCAAACTCTATTGTAAAAAGGAGAGTCCATTTATGGGGCAAATTTTATTGTTGTTTTATCTTATTTGCCGGTAGTCAATACAATCTTCAGCAGCAACCCCCATGACCCATCATAGCCACTAGAATCAAGACAAGACCTTCTATCAGTCAAATTATGATTCATAGAATTTTGAGATAGTAATTAGAATTTTTATTAGCAAAGTCTTTTTAATTAAATATGTGTTTCTTAAAATAATGTTTTTGAATATTTGTTAGGTTATCATATAGCATAAGCCTAATTTTAGCATGCATTAGGAAACAAAATAAATTCATATGTCTCAATTTATAGTATTTAGTGCCTTATTGTTGGGACCAAGAACTGAACCCACACTGTCTCTGATATGTATTGGTAATCTAACAATGATTTAAAGGACACAGGAGGATTTAAGCAGACTAGACACAAATAATATACATTTCATTAAAGCCCTCTGCACATCTTCAGGTTTTGCTATCTGTGGAGGTTCCTATAATCAGTGGAAACCAGGATAACTTAGATACTATGGGACACGGTATCCACTATTCTAGTTCACTTTCTCTTTTAGTTACACAAAATAATTATGTATTTTATTTATATTAAATAATTATTTTAGTTTTTTAAATTTTAATTAAGGCTGGAAATAACTTCATAGATTTGATGATAGGTAACTAACTCTCAGGATTTTAGCCATAGACTATTTTAAATGAAATAGATGTTTATGTTATAAATATATTTCCTAGATTTTTCCAACTGGATATTTTAAATCTTATTTTTTTTTCCTAAGCCTTGTTTCAGATATATTGAATTTCCATGAATACCAGTATTTTTCCTATGATAAATCAGGTTTATTATAATAGTCAGACTACTGAAATTTGAAAAAGTTACTGGTTATCTTTATAATTTTTCCAAATGTAATACAATGTAATGCCTTTTCAAAGCTCTCCAAATAAAACAAGTTAAATTTTTTGAAGTTCTCTTCTGTTTCAATATTATGTGTGTTTTTACTGGAATGTGTTTGTTGTCTTATTAATACATTTTGATATAAAAGTGAATTTTTTTTTGTACCAGGGATTGAACTCACGACCTTGCACTTGCCAGGCAGGTGCTTAAGTCATTGAGCTAAACCCTCAGCAAAAGTGAAATTCTTAAAAATTCAATGCAAATTACTGAATTTAGAGATTTAAAAACACTAAAAGCAAACATTTAACATGCAAACAAATCAAGAACCGAAAAAATATTTGAAGAAATAATATACAAGAGTTTCCCAAAGTTATATACATGATAGATGAAATATAATTGCAAGCAAAACTGCACTTAGGCAATCAGAATCAAAATGTTGTAAACTAAAGATAAAAACTGGAAAGTAGTCAGTGGAAATTACATAAAAATGGATGTTAAAAAACTGTAAAACATATATAATACCTATACAATATTTCCAAATTTCATTTGTTAC
Source organism: Hydrochoerus hydrochaeris (assembly GCA_004027455.1). NCBI lineage: Eukaryota > Metazoa > Chordata > Mammalia > Rodentia > Hydrochaeridae > Hydrochoerus > Hydrochoerus hydrochaeris. The sequence goes on along the minus strand of PVLA01006368.1, from coordinate 11,375 downwards.
ATTTTTTTCCATTTTGCATATCACTTCACCCATTCCAGTTCATGTGAACTCACTGTTCAAATCTGAGTTTAAGAATTTCTTCTGAAAAATCTTTTTTGTGTTCATACTGATATAATTACCTTTATGTCTACTAAATTAAAATACTCTTCATGGCCAAACTGTAACTCTAAATTCAAGCTACTCTTTCTGTTAAATAATTTTATTCTCATAATCTTGATGGAAGCATTATAATATTCATTTTTGACTGCTCCCTTAGTATATTACTAACCAGTTAAAAATGCTTAACAAAATGATTCAGTCATTCAGGATCAGGGATATAGCTCAGTGGCTTAAGTGCCTGCCTGGCAAGTGTGAGGTTGTGAGTCCAATCCCCGATACAAAAAAAAAAGAAGATTCACTCATTCAACTGTCATGCAAGTTGCCACATATTTAGAAGCATATGTGGTATGTTGTTAGATTAGAATTTCATAATAAAATAGATATTAAAGAATTAAATTAAATTAAGAATAATATCACACATTGTAACAAGTAAATTAATAAATTTTGAGACAAAAAACAGAAAAGCAATAAGAATTCTGAGAAACCATTGTACACTTGACTCAAAGTGAATTTCATACCTATTCTGCTTTGCTTCATCATTAATTTTAGACATTTAAATTGACTCTTGGAGACATTCATAAACTTTAAAGAGGAACATTTTGCTTAGATTTTCAAATTATTTTTCTTTACATCTCATTATTCCATAAAGTATTGCCAAAAAAAGCCAAGTAATTTGTAGTTTAAGAGCTAATTACAGCCACCATGTTGAGGTTTACAATGATTAATGCAATGAGCAAAATAAGTAGTTATCTTTTTAAAATTACTTTGACAGTTTAAATCATGCAAATAAGGCAATAAAATTTCAACCAATTAAAAAATCTTAAACAATGAATTAAGAATAGTAAGAAATTCAGTTTTTAATATATGATCAGAAATTAACATCACACAGAACTCAAAGTAAAAAACAAAAACAGGCCTGCCTAGCTTCCTAAAACACTGGACTAGGCTTGGGAGGTTTTGCAAGCCTGACTGGACCATGCTCAGTGACGTTCTTTCAGTCTGGGGAGCTGAGGCCATGCAAGGTAAGGTGCTGGCCTGGGGACACTTTAAGACCATTGCTCCCAGTGGTTAAGTGCACATCCAGCTTCTGAAAACACTGGACTAGGCTTGGGAGGTTTCCAAGGGCATGATTTGACCATACTCAGCAACCTTCTTTCAATCCTGGGAGCCGAGGCCGAGTGAGGTGAGTTCCAATGAAACAGTGCTGGCCCAGGGAGACTTTAAGACCATCACTTCCAGCAGTTAAGTGCCTACCCAGCTTCCTAAAACACTGCACTAGGCTCTGGAGGTTTTGGGGGCCTCACTGGACCATGCCCAGTGACCTTCTTTCAATCCAAGGAGCTGAGGACAAGCAAGCTGAATTCCAGCATGCTGGTGCTGGACTGGGGAGAGCTATAGACCATCACCTCCAGTGGTTAGGAGCCTGTCCAGCTTCCTGGAACACCACAGGTGGCACAGGAGGTTCTGTGGGCCTGACTGGGCCATGCTCAGCAATCTCCATGTAGTCTGAGGAGGCAAGGGCACAGCAGGTGATTTCCAATAGGCCTGGGGGAGTCTTTGGAACATCCCTTGAAACACAGAAATATAGAAAATTACAAGACAAAAGACCAAAATACAATCTCAAATCTCCAGCTCACCTAGGAGCCATGTACATAAAAGAAAATATAAGGCATACACCTGAAATGCCTAAAGTGATATCAACTGAAATAAAGAAACAACTCGAAGAAGCTATAAAGGAACACAAATCAGAAATAATCTCCCAGGTAAAAGCAGAAATGATAAAAGTAGTGAAAGAAATGCTGAACACATCTAAAAAAGACACAGCTAAAAAATAGAGGAACAAAGCAAAATGATAGAATCCCTGAATGAACAGCATAAGAAACAAACAGAATGCATGAAGCAGATTGAAAGAGATACACAGGAAATCAAAAATTTTATTGAAAGTTGCCAAAATCACCTCAACAAAAGTGAAGATAGAATTTTAGACTTCAAAGACAGATTACAGCTAGGGAACAGGAAAGCAAAGATCATTTAAAAATAACAAGGAATCAGGAAATAACAATTCAACAGTGGCAAAAGGATGCAAAGAAAAACAACATAAGATTAATAGGGTAAATGAAAAAGAGGAAAACACAAATGATATCAAGAGGCTATTTACAGAAGTAATAGCTGAAAATTTCCCAAACATGAGAATGGAAACTGACATATGGATTAGTGAAGCATGTAGAAATCCAAATAGCCATAACCAAAATAAAACTACAACCAGACATAATAATCACCATCCCAGAAATCAACAGAATATCAAAAGCTGTTAGAGAGAAAAGACCTATAAAGGAAAGCCTATCAGAATCACAGCAGACTTGTCAACATAAACAATGAAGTCAAGAAGAGCATGGAGTGAAGTGTTTCAGATCCTAAAGGAAAATGACTTCCAACCCAGACTGCTGTACCCTGCAAAACTGTCCTTCAAAATGTATGGAGAAATAAGATACTTCCATGAGAGAGAACAGCTGAAGAACCTCATGATCACCAAACCAACCCTGCAAATAATGCTGAAAGACATTCTAGATATACATAGGAAAAAACCACTAAGCAAGGCAGACAATTAAACAGAATGGAAAGATAAAGATACAACATCAGAATGATAACATGTCAACAATAAACCAATATATAACAGTTATAACCATTAGTGTAAATGGCCTCAATTCACCAATTAAAACAAAAAGACTGGCACAATGGATCAAGAAACAACACCTAACCATATGCTGTATACAAAACCCAAAAAGAAACTCAGAGACTGAAAGTCAAAGGATGGAAAACAATACTCCATGCAACAGCAACCCCCCCCAAAAAAGCAGGGGTAGCTATTCTGTTTGAAGACAATGTGAACTTTAAACCAGAAATGATCCAAAGAGATAAAGAATGTCACTACATACTAGTTAGAGGAAAACTTCAAGAGGAAGAGATAACAATCTTAAAAATATATATATATATATATATATATATATATATATATATATATAGAGAGAGAGAGAGAGAGAGAGAGAGAGAGAGAGAGAGCACCCAGCTATACAAAGCAATTATTAACAGAAATAAAAAATCAAATAAGCAATAATACAATTATAACAGGAGACCTTAACATACCATTGACACAAAGGGATAGATCAACTAGACAGAGAATCAGCAAAGAAATAACAGAACTGAATCACACCTGTGAACTAATGGACTTGTCAGACATATACAGAGTGTTCCATCCAATAACATCAGAATATACATTCTTCTCAGCAGTACATGGAACATTCTCTAAAATAGACCATATACTAGCCCACAGACATATTTAAGTAAATGCAAAAGAATTAAAATTATCCCATGCATGTTATTGGATTATAGTGCCATGAAACTGGAAATTAATGATAAAAGAAACTGCAAAAATCCCACAAACACATGGAAATTGAATAATATACTCTTGAGCCATCAGTGGGTCACAGAGGAAATTAAAGAAAATATTAAACAATATCTATAAGCAAACAAAAATACAAATACAACTTACTGAAATCTGTGGGATGCAATGAAAGTGGTCTTCAGAGACAAATTTATTGCACTGAGTTCCCACATCAAGAAAACAGAATGAAAAAAAAATAAACAACCTGGTGCTACACCTCAAACAGTTAGAAAAAGAAGAGTAAGCCAAGCCCAAAGCCAAAAGAAGGGAGGAAATTATAAGGATCAGAGCAGAAATTAATGCAATAGAGACTAAGAAAACAATACTAAGAATCAATGAATCAAAGAGTTGGTTCTTTGAAAGAATAAATAAAATTGATAAGCCCCTAGCCAACCAAAATTAAAAAAGGAAAGAAAAAGCTCAAATTCATGCAATAAGGAATGAAAAAGGTGAAATGACTACTCACTCTGTGGAAATACAGAAGATCATCAACACCTGTTTCAAAAACCTCTATTCTCATAGGTTCAATAACACAGAAGAAATGGATAGATTCCTAGAAACATATGAGCTACCAAAGTTGGGTCAAGAAGATGTAAAACTGTTGAATAACCCAATTTCTATTAATGAAATTAAAAATGTAACAAAGTCCTTACCAACAAAAAAGGGCCCAGGCCCAGATGGATTCACTGCAGATTTCTATAAGAAATACAAAGAAGATTTAATGTCAACACTTCTCAAACTCTTCAATGAACTCGAAAGGGAAGCAATTCTTCCTAAATCATTCCTGGAAACAAATATTACTCTAGTACCAAAATACGAGAAAGACCCAGCTAAAAAAGAGAACTACAGGCCAATCTCCCTAAGGAACATAGATGCAAAAATTCTCAATAAAGTATTGGCAAACAGGATGCAGCAAATCATCAAGAAGATTACACACCACGACCAAATGGTATTCATCCCAGGCATGCAGGGATGGTTCAACATATGTAAATCAATAAATGTAATCCACCATATCAATAGAGCCAAAAGTAAGAATCACATGGTCATTTCTATAGATACAGAAAAAGCTTTTGATAAGGTCCAACACTCATTCATGATGAGAACCTTACAGAGAATTGGAATAGATGGTCTTTCCCTCAATATGATAAAGGCCATCTATGACAAACCAACAGCAAACATCATATTAAATGGTCAAAACCTGAAAGCCTTTATCTTAAAATCAGGCAAAAGACAAAGATGTCCTTATCACTGCTTCTATTCAACATAGTACTAGAAATACTAGCCAGAGCAATTAGACAAGAGAGAAATAAAGGGAGTAAAGATAGGAAAAGAGGAAGTTAAATTATCATTATTTGCAGGCGACATGATACTCGACATAGAAGATCCCCAAAACTCCATTGAAAGACTACTAGATATAATAAATAAATTCAGCAATATAGCTTGATACAAAGTCAATATTCAAAAATACACTAACAACAAAATCACTGAAAGAGACATAAGAGAAGCCACACCCTTCACACTAGCATCCAAAAAAAAAAAAGAAAATAAATACTTGGGAATTAATCTAATGAAAGAAGTAAAAGAACTATGCAGCAAAATTATAATACCCTGAAAAAAGAAATTGAAGAGAACCTCAGAAAGTGGAAAGACATCCCTTGTTCATGGATAGGAAGAATAAATATTGTGAAAATGCCCGTTCTCTCAAAATTGTTATACAGATTCAATGCAATCCCAATGAAAAGACTACTAACATACCTCAGAGATCTAGAGAAATCACTCCTAAAATTCATCTGGAACCAGAACAGACTTAGAATAGCAAAGGCAATTCTAAGCAGCAAATGCAAGGCAGGAGGCATCATAATCCCTGACTTGAAATTATACTATAAAGCTACTGTAATAAAATCAACATGGTATTGGAATAAAAACAGACCTCAAGATCAATAGAATAGACTAGAAGATACAACTATGAACACACTCAGCCACTTTATCTCTGATAAAGGGGCCAAGCATGTTCACTGGAAGAATGTTAGTCTCTTTAATAAATGGTGCTGGAAAAACTGGCTATCTATATGCCAAAAACTAAAATTAGACCCATCCCTATCACCATGTACAAAACTAAAATCCAAATGGATCAAAGATCTAAATATTAAAACAGAAACACTAAATCTGTTGGAAGATAAAGTAGCTAAAAATCTTGAAGACATGGGGGTAGATAGAGAATTCATGAACAAATATCAAGCCACATGGGAATTACTTCCCAGAATCAATACCTGGGATCACGTCTTATTAAAGTGTTTCTGCATGTTGAAAGAAATCTCCAGCAGAATGAAAAGAAAACCCCCAAACTGGGAAAAAAAATCCTAGTCAACTGTCCCTCAGACAAAGGACTTCTGTCTAAAGCATATAAAGGATTAAAAAAAAGAGACCCCTGAAATTCAAAAACCCAATCCAAAAATGGGAATCTGAGATAAATACACAGTTCTCAGATGAAGAAATAAAAACTGCAAATAAATACAAGAAAAAATGTTTGCATTAGAGAAATGCAAATTAAAATCACATTGAGATTCCATCTCACTCCAGAAGGAATAGTCAGGATCAAGAAAACTACCAACTATGAATGCTGGATAGGCTGTTGATGGAAGTTTAGACTGGTGAAACCACTGTGGAGGTTAGTCTGAAGATTCCTCAAAAAGCTGGGCTTGCAAGTCCCATTTGACCCAGCTATTCCACTTCTAGGCATATTTCCAGAAGAACTGAAAACATCATACCAGAGTGATACATGTGCACCCATGTTTTTAGAAGCACAATTTGTAATAACCAGATCTTAGAAACACCCTAAGTGCCTATCAACTGAGGAATAGATTTAAAAAGTTGTGGTATTTTTATACAATGGAGTACTATTCAGCTATAAAGGATGATTACATTGAGATATTTATAAATAAATGGATGCAACTTGAGACAATACTCATAAGCGAAATAAATCAAACTCACATGTATAAATACCATATAGTTTCCCTACTGTAAGAAATGGTAAGAGTACATAAGATTTTATGGTAATCATGATTCCCCATTACATTGCTTTGAAGCCTTATAATGTTTTCATTCATTAGTTGGAATGGTTTTATTGTTTTGTTTGATTTTGTTGTGTGTGATAGTATGAACAGCTATTTTGAAGAAAGCAAGATGTTATGGAAGCCATTGCTGATTTAATATCATCTTGCTTCAAAGTCCTACCATGCTTTTGTTCTTCTGTTTCCATTGGTTCTGACATGTTGTGTCTTATTGTATTTTAATACGTGTGAGAGTATAAACAAATTTCTTATGGAAAATAAGATATTATAGTAACCATTGTTCATTTTGTTATTTGGTTCAGAATGCCCTGTAGTACTTTCATTATCTTGAAAGGTTTTATACTATTTTGTTATGTTTCATATTACTGTGTGTGAAGCTATGCTCAACTATTTCAAAGAAAGAGACATTACGGTAGCTACTGTTAATATCCAGTTGTCTTGTTGTGAAGTGCTGTGTTGCTTACAATTTTCTGTTCTGATCTTCTTTGTTCTGTCTTTTTAAACTAATTTTTTTAAAAAAGCAATACAAAACCAATAATCTGAGAAGATAATGGTTATTATTACAGAAGCTTTGAAAGAAAACTGAGTTTCTCATTCATTATTTATACTGAATTATTAAATATTTTGTTAACAATAGATAAAACTTCATATTTACTAGCTAGAATAATCTATGGTTTATAAATACATAATACAAAGTGTAGAGTTGGGAAGCAAATGAATAATAAATGAGAGAAAAACATGGAAATAATCCTATTAAACACTCCTATTTCTAGCATTAATGAGGATTAGATCACCTTATCATAATGAACACAAAATCTCTGAAATCACCTAAGCTTATTGAATTACATTTTTGAAGGATTTTCTTGATCAACATAAAGTAACAGGTAATTAAAGAATTCTCAAAGGAAAAACAATGCAAGTGGAACTATATTGAATAGTGCAATAAATGGAATTAAAAATGCCTCACGAATTTTTATGAAAATCCCATGAGGTAGGATTTTACCAGATTCCTGTCTTTATAGGAAACAAAGTTAAAGCAGTTTTAAAAATGGGTGTTTCTTTGTCTGAATATTCATATTTTATTCATGCCTATATATTTGATTTATTGATTTATATTTCACCGTATCTGGCATGTATTATTCTGTTGATATCTGATGGTGCTGGATTAACTTTCATGAAACATTATGCTAATCTATCAAAATGATATTAATAAACAAGTATCCAAATGACAAAATATATGAACTTTTACATAAAACAATGTATCTAGAAGGAATACTAACCTGGCTAGACAAGCAGAAAGCTCAACAAATCATATTTTAGTTCATACAACATTTGCATTAAAGTAGAGCACATCTACAGCTTCATTTTGTAACTTCAGTAAACCATTTATGCTAAAGATCTCCAGTTTTTAAATTTTTGCATCAATTCTCACAGGATACCAAGAAAAATTCAGCAAAGAAGATTTAAAGAGAAACATTTTTATGACATTCTGTTGTTATGGGCATTCCAAAAATGAACACTAAACATTAAAAGATGAATGTGGCATTCACTATGATCTTTGATACAATTTGATACAATAAGCCATAATTCTATGCAATTCTGTTAATGAAAGACAAATTGTTTTGTCTTTCACATTTCTACTAGTTTTTACAAAAAAACTTTAGAGTTTAAATTGACACAATACCTCTCAAACTGATTTCAAATTAAATGTTCAAAAAATCCAGGCTTAAACTGCCTGGCCTGCTACCCTGGGCCTACCCTTCCACAGGGAATAACTAGTAAGCCTGCCCCAGGCCTAAATTGCCCAGCCTGCTGCCACTGGGCCTGCCCTTCCACAGGGAACATCGGAACCTTGGACTACAGTGGATTGCCATGCTGTCTGGACAAGAGACTCAGGAACCCCTCACCCAAAGAGAGGACCTAATCAGCAGGCTCTAACCAGTGTGGTAAGTTTGCCCCTAAAACAGAGGTCTGCAGTAAGTAAATAGGAGTGGAAGTAAAACTTCCCCCTACTGTAAGACCTTGGTGAACCTTGCAAGAGAGTGAATAATTCCCTGCCCCACACAGAGAACATCAGACAGATTGAGAAGTGCATCAATAACTACCCCCCCAACTTTAGAGAAAATTAAAAGAGCTTATGAGACCCCCAGTGACATAGTAGGGCCTTAGCAGACCCAAACACTATAGCCAGGGTAATCTGGTGACCTGCAAAAACCTGAAGATATAACAATAGCAGGGACTAAGAGTTGCCCTACATCAATACTTCTAGGCTAGTTAGCCAGGAAAGAATATAGGGCTCATTCAACAGGCCCTGTAGGAGGAAGTCAGGGGACTGGATCTCCTCTTCACTGTGGTACCCAGCAATTTGACAAACATCAACCACACTGTAGGACCCTAAAACTCACACTATGGATAGATGTGACTGTTGGAATGGAAAAAACAGATATTTACTGAAAAGGTGAAAATGACTACACGAAAAGGCAAAATGCAATCTCAAACAGCTAGTCCATCAGGAGCAAATACAAGAGACAATGAAATAGAAGACTTTAAAAGTCATACACCAGAAATCTTTGAAAAGATAGCAAATGAAGTAAAGAAACAAATTCATGAGGCTATAGAGGAACTAAAATTAGAAATAATGTCTTATGTAAAGACAGAAGTAACAATCTTAATAAATGAGTTGCTCAATATAGGTAGAGAAGAAATAGATAAAAAAAAATACAGGAGCATGGGAAATTGATTGAAACTCTGAATGAACAATGCAGAAAAAAAGCAGAATCCATGAAACAAATCCAAAGAGATATACTTGAAACAAGAAATTCTAATGAAAGATGGCAAAACCTTTTAAATGAAGCTGAGGAGAGAATTTCAGACCTTGAGGACAGGATTGTAGATAGCGATCATGAAAGGATAGAACTTATAAAAACAACAAAGCAGCATGAAATGACAATCCATCAGTTTCAAGATGATGTCAGGAGAAACAATGTAAGATTAATAGGTAACAGTGAGGAGGACAGAGACAGTGCAAAGGATATAACTAAGCTGTTCACAGAATTAATAGCAGAAAATTTCCCAAATGGGGAAAAATCTGATATACAAATAAGTGAGGTATGTAGAATGCCAAACAGTCATAACCAACATAAATCTATACCCAGACATATACTAATAAAGATCTCAGAAATCCAGCATAAAGACAGAATACTAAAAGCTGTTAAAGAAAAGACACAACTCACCTATCAAGGAAAGCCTATTATTAATCATGGCAGACTTCTCAGTGCAAACCTTCAGGTTAAGATGAGCTTGAAGTGAAGTATTACAAGCCCTAAAAGAAAACAACTTTCAACCCAGACTGATATAACCAGCAAAGCTGTCTTTCAAATTTAATGGAGAAGCAAGATACTTTCATGACAAAGAACAACTGAAGAAATTCATGTCCACCAAACCAACCTTAGAAAGAGTGCTGAAAGACATGCTAGACAGAGATATAAATGACCACAATCTCCAGAAAAACAACAGAAAGAAACCAGCAGGCTGGACAAGAAATTAAATAAGAGAGAAAATCATGAAACCAACAAAATGAACACAACCTGGCAAAGTCAAGGCAGCACATATCAGTGATATCCATAAATGTAAATGGCCTCAATTCACCTATCAAAAGAAACAGGCTGATGGAATGGATCAAGAAACAGGATCCCACAATATGCTGTATATAAGAAACACATTTGATTCAAAATGAAAGTTATAAATTAAAAGTTAAAGAATGGAAAGCAGTATTCCATGCAACAGGAACCCAGAAAAAAGCATGGGTAGCTATTCTGTTTGCAGACAAAGTGAACTTCAAACCTAAGATGATTAAAAGAGATAAAGAAGGCCACAACATACTTTTTAGTGGAAAACTACAAGAGGAAGAACTAACAATTATAAATATATACACTCCAAATACAGGAGCACTTAACTATATAAGACAAATACTAATGGACATGAAAAACCAAATACACAAGAACACAATTGTAACAGGAGATCTTAACATCCCACTGTCACAAAGAGATAGGTCAACTAGACAAAAAGTCAGCAAAGAAATAACAGAACTGAACCATACATGTGAGGAAATGGACTTAGTGGATGTTTACAGAGCTTTCCACTCACCCATATAAGAATACAAATTCTTCTCAGCTGCACATGGGACATTTTCCAAAATAGACCATATATTAACCTATAAGGCATTTTTAACTAAATAAAAAGGGAGCAAAATTATCCCATGCATATCTGATCATAGCATGCTAAAATAGAAAATCAATGGCAAACCCTGCAAAACCTGCATAAATACATGGAAATTAAACAACAACCTTCTGAATAACCAGTGGGTTACAGAGGAAATTAAAGAAAAAATAAAACAATACCTACAACACAATAAAAATGCAGATAAAACATACCGTAAACTATGGGATGCAATGAAAGCAGTCCTAAGAGGGAAATACTTAGCATAAATAGTCAAATCAAGAAAATGGAGCAAACACAAATAAATAACCTAATGCTACATCTCAAACTTCTAGAAATGGAAGAGCAAGTCAAAACCAAAACTCACAGAAGAGAGAAAATTGTAAAGATTAGATCAGAAATTTATGCAATTGAAACTAAAAAAATACAAAGAATTAATGAACCAAAAAGCTGGCTTTTTTGAGAGAATAAACAAAATTGATAAAACCCTAGCAAACCTTATCAAGAAAAACAAAGAAAAAGCTCAAATCCACGCAATAAGGACT